>VDFB02364617.1:0-35952 GCA_007258455.2 Sequoia sempervirens | reverse complement strand
GCTCCCAGGGCTGAGAGCTTTAGCACGTTCTTTCGTGGCAACCTCCAACTCTGGGCCTGCAGCCTTGAATATGGCTGCATTGACACCACCACTGCCTGCCTTCAAACGCCTGCATCTAACCAATAGTCTATGAAAAAAAGAAGCAAAATTACAATGTAAAAGAAGTCTTATCATCTACAAATATACAACTTTCAACTCATAAATCTATAAATCAAGCCCCTACTAAAAGAAATACTTTCAAGTATTAGTACCTCACCAGTTAGCAGCATTAGCAATTACGCTACACTTTAGACCTCCTTCTGAATACAACTTTGTAATGTCTCCCACAATTGTATGAAATCTTTCAGAATCCAATCCCTTTTCAGCTGCCTTTGAACGAACACGCCTAAGCATATCAGAGTCCTTAGTCAGGTCCACAAGGACAAGTTTGAAATTCAAAGTTTTGTACCTCATTAAAAATTCTGAAATTCTATCTACAATTATATTAGCTGCTTTGTCATGATCAAAACGGAAGTCAGATGTTGAGATGGATGGAAAAGCAAGAGTTGGAACACAGTCCTTTCCAGATATTTCACTGGAAACACTAGTATAGCTCTGAACAGCACTGCTTCGAGTTGCTGTCCTATCTAGAGGTCCAATGCTTGAACTAGTTTGTTTAGAGTTCTCCCCGTCTGAGTTCTTAGGATTGTCGTGAATCATCTCTTGACCATTTAACTGCTCAGTACTTTTCCCTTCAAAGTGACCATCATGCAGGTCCTTTTCTTTCTTAAAAAAGCGCAACATACCACTTTGAAATTTATCATCTTTGCTCTTTTTACCATATATACCAGAGGGAAGATGATCTGCTGGACCCAATTCTTTGTACATGTTTATGGCATTCTCAACATCAGCTTCTGTTTGACAAGACATGATACGTGAAAATCCCTCTTTCAAACTAGGTGCTTCTTTATCCTTTAACATGCCATTGATAACAGCTGCAGCTTTACCTCCCTGCAAGCCTCCCTCGTGTGCAGTACGCTTTGCTATCCTACTAATGCATATTTTGACAGGCAGGTCAAGTTCTATTGCATGTACCTCTACTTGGGGTCCCGCAAGCTGCACAAAATCATGCCGTTGTTCTTTCATCATATTACAGCGATCTATGAAAACACTTTGGCCTTCATTCAATGCTGTGGATGCTTGCTTCAAGCACTGAGCCTTAGTGCCTCGCTTCCCATTGGAAATTATATCCTGCACACAGCAAATCTCATCCATATGAGAAAAAAAATATAGAAATACAGACAACTACAACACCTTAAAAATAGAAAGCCTGCAATGTTTAAGTGAACTTTTTAAAAGCATGCCTCATACATCACATCAAAAAGACCAAAAGAGTTACATAAGAGTCACAGTTGAGACTTGGGAAGTTTTATTGCCACATAGGCATGGGAAGTGAGCATCTCTGATTTGGGAAAACTTGCAAAAGTCAACACGATATGTTCAGTTAAGTATAGCTTAAAGGAATCACACTCTTCCAAAATGCAGGGGAAATGATATTCCATAGAAGTAGACTTAGAACCTCATTTCCAAAAGGAAGAAATTACAACCAGTCACATAGAATGTCGTATTTCTTTCCTGTGTTCCCTGATAATATAGGTATTCCCGAGAAGATCTATTTGGCAGGCAAAAGACTAAAACATGGTACCCGAATCTATAACGGAAGGGTCTAGTTGTTTGCAAAGTATAGAGTATAAATTACTTCATCTTATTGCAATGTATAACACAAACACTGTTAGTGAATCTGATTTTCCAACCTTGACTTGACAAGTAAGCTCTTCTGAAGAAGTAAGCAACCCAAAACTTTCTGGTTGAAAGCAGTTCTAGTCTTCAATATATTTGAGAACCTATGTAGCCATCATTCCTTGAGATCTGAGATCTCCAACCATTTATTCAGTAAAAAGAAATATGGAATTTACAACTATCCTTGTTGTAGGTTTTAGTTTCAAAAAGTATAGGGTGTTGCCATTGTTAGTTGTTCTTGAAATATGCACAATAGTATTTTTTACATCTTACGATGGAAAACTTCCAACTACAACCATGAACTTATTTTGAAAATTACAATAACGTTTGCTTTGAGAGTGATTTGTTCCCAGCATGTTGTACTGCTAAACGCTTTCTGGATCTGTCTGCATATTGTATTTGGTTTCTGATATTTCAGGTCTCCTTGTTGAACCAATCATCAGGGTGAAAAGGTCACAAGCACGGAGATGGGTACAGCAGGAAGACACCAAAAGTCAGAAATCAAACACTATACAGAGGCAGATCCAGACAGTTGTAGCAATCACAATAATACTTGCTTGTGTCAAGAAATTGAAACATCACTGTAACATGTCACATCAAAATGATACCAGAAATAATAACAGACAAATTATTAGTGTGTATGCACTATAATCTTCCACTTGGTAACACAAAGTTGGAAGGAAGCATGCCAGCAGAGATTATTGACTTGAATGGTGTTGAATCGTTGATCCATCGCCAGACTCTGAAAGAGTGCCACTTGCATAACTTGATTTCATAATTTATTTCATTCTCTCAAGATCATAAGTAGGCCTATTTTACATATAATTTTATACCTTTTCAAAACTGAGAAATATTTTTACACATACTTAAATTGACATGTAATGCATATTTTAATGTAGACAAAGTTAAATCTGAACCTCACTTCTTTTGTTATATATTGCTTTATTTTATGCAATTTCAATCTGATGAGTTCTACAAAAGTACCAAGTCAACTCTAAGTGACCTTACTCTTTGGCCTGCCGAATCTTTCCCAAGCCTAACTTTAGGTGGTATGGTCAAAACATTGAAACAACCATTTAATACCAACATATAGGTGACTAAACAAGATACCATGAAGGACATTTAACATCCAAATGTTTGTGTGCATCACGACCATAGTATTGAGAATAAGACCTGCAACCCCGGCTTGAACTCAACAAATAAACCGGGTAATAACTTGACATGACTCAGCAAATTGACAAATCGTAAATTTTAATTAGAAACTAGATTGATTTTTGACCTCGTGACTACTATAGATTTAAACATATAGGTGACTAATAGGTGACTAAACAAGATACCATGAAGGACATTTAACATCCAAATGTTCGTGTGCATCACGACCATAGTATTGAGAATAAGACCTGCAACCCCAGCTTGAACTCAACAAATAAACCAGGTAATAACTTGACGTGACTCAGCAAATTGACAAATCGTAAATTTTAATTAGAAACTAGATTGATTTTTGACTTGGTGACTACTATAGATTTAAAAATCACTCTTGGAAATATCAAAAATATCATGTGGAGCTGTTCATTTATCAAAACTACCATAAAAAGTTGTATTTAGATGTACACTGTCAAATTTAACATTGAATGAAAATAAATGTTGGAAAGTGTAAAGACAATGATGCAGCATACAGCCAACAACAACAGCAATACTGCTGCCATTACTTCCACCTAGCAATACAAAATAAAGAGGAAACCCCCTGTAACTTGAGTCAAACAAGCAAATCTATATATAAATCAGTTTACTCAACTTGGTTGAGTATTCAAATGCAAGGTTGACATTGTTGTTCTTCCTTTGTACCCAACTACCTGTCCATAATATGTGACATAGCTTAAAAGATTTTCTAATAACCCCTTATCTATTTTTTCTTGTCTATATCACATTATGATTAAAGTTAAAACTTTATATAATTTTGTTCTACTATTTTTATGTCCTGCTTTTCTTCAGGTCTCATCCAACTTTGGAAGTAATATCATTGTCAAGGAGGACTCTAATGACTGCAAATAGAATCTTCATTAAAATATGTAACAAGGGCTTCCAAAGATCGATTCAAGATATTAATCTGCATCTGCACAGATCACTTGCAGTACTATTTGAAGCAAAAAATAGTATGAAGGAAAAACTTATAGCATGCATTATTCCTGAGTCTTATATCAAATGAAGGCGACAAAACCAGCTACTAGATGATTGACCTGGGACTATGCGATTCTCACAAAGATTTGCACAGTCTCAAGCTACAATCGAGACTGAATTCTCTTGACATGAATAAACATGCTTTCAGTTGCTAAACGATGTTTATTGTATTGTTAGGAATAAATGTAATGATCATCAATCGGAAAGATGCCTGTTATTACTTGTGCCCTTTTGCTGCCATAAGTCCATGATAAACATTCACCAAAAGGGTTTTGAGTTGGCTGCCCTTAAAAGTTAAAAACCATACAAACAACTGTCCTGACTGTCCTGACAGTTGTCAATATGTGTAGTTAATGGCTTTAATCCCACCTTAACCCTCGGGATCCTTCACTTTCCCATGCCCCTGTTAAATTTAAATGTTATAACTTTTGACGTGTTTATCAGAATTGACCACCTTTTATTGCATTGATAAGTACAGTCTGAGAGATTTCTTTTGATAAGATGTAGTCCATAGTCCAACTGAATATTTAGTCGCCATAATTTTTTCTTTATGATGGTAGCACTTTCGATTCTTCAATAATGATTCTTTTGTAAACAGTGTTATATGATTAAAAACCATGGGAAATTGACTGATTGTATCCTGATAGTTGCTACCTAAGTTATCAGATTCGCCTCTGGAAAGCAGGGTATAGGTTCGGATTCGCACCGGATCCAGATCCTGGTTCGATTCACCTGTGGGTTCGGCCAGGATTCAACATTTCTTGGTCGGAGTCACCCATGCAGAACCCGAGGAAACCTGCCTGGCTAGGCGACCATAAAGTGTTTTCTTTAGCATTTTTTAAATGTTTTATGCAGTTTGACTTTGACCCACGCCCAAGGAAACCCTAAAAGTGACTTCTAAATCACTTTAAACACCTAAACTACCTCATTCTTATTCATTTGTTTTGCAAACAAGTATTTTCATTCCAAGAGGCTGAGTTTTCATTTTTGCTTGTTGGATTGACAAAAGAAGTTGAAGATTGATCATTGAAGCTTCTACAAATGATTGCATTGCCATTCCTACAGATGTGCAAGTGTTCATTGGCTGCCACAAAGATTGTTGAAGGATAGTTTTGCAAAGAGGTAAGTTTTTCTCACTTTTTTGAGTTTTTTTGTCCATTTTTTTGTTTTACAAACCTGAAACATTGTTTTGTTTCATTTTATGATTCATCTATGTTTTTCCATTCTTCTATGAATGTATGCAAGATTCAAAAGAGCTGGGTTTTATAAACCAATATTTTGTTTTCAAGTTTTTTGTTTATGTTTTGAAATTTCAAATTTTGAATGTGTTGTTTGCAAAACAAATTGCCATAGGAATCACAATGTCAATTGGTTCTACCTCTGGCTCCGCAACTAAACCAAAGTTCAAAACAGATCCGAATTCTCCTCTATGGAAGTATGTTGAAATGATAAGACCGGTTCCAAGTGGTGGTAGTTATGTTTGGAAATGCAATGGATGTGATGTTCAATATTCTAGTTTATATTTTAGGGTGAAAGCATATTTGTGTGGCATAATTGGAAAAGGCATCAAGCCTTGCCCTAGAAAAGACAATGTACCTATTCCACCTGAGATAGTTGCAAAATACATTATAGAGCAAGAAGCAGCAGATGAACGGGAAGCCCAAAAAGGAAATTACCCTTTATTAAAAAAAAATCAAAGGGAATGCAGCCCCCATCTAATCCCAATATTGTGGTAGAAGACCACCCATTTATGGCCACTCCGGATTCTCAAGCTCAAAGTGCACAACCTATTGCAAACAAGAGAACAAAAGGGCCTTTGGAACTTGCATTTCAAAATGAGAGTAGAGCCATTGCCGACCAAAATGTAGCAAGATGCATATATGCCAATGGAATACCTTTTAATGTTGTATGTTTTCCATATTGGAAAGAGATATTGAGATGGTTAATGAAGCTCCAAAAGGGTACAAGGGCTCGGGTTATGAGAAGGTGCGTGGCACCTTATTGGAAAAGGAGGTTTTGTTAGTTGAAGATTCATCAAAGCCCATAAGAGATTCATGGGTTGAGACAGGTGTGTCCATTGTTTCGGATGGTTGGAAGAACTCAAAAAATCAGCCTTTGATCAATGTCATAGTGGTGTCCCCTAAAGGGGCAATGTTTTTGAAAGTCGTGGATTGTGAGGAGCAAGTAAAAGATGGACAATTTATTGCTAATATTCTCATTGCAGCCATTGAGCAAGTGAGACCTCGCAACGTTGTTCAAGTTGTAATGGACAACGCCAAAAATTGTAGAGTTGCAGGGTTGTTGGTTGAGGAAAGATATTCACATATCTTTTGGACACCTTATGCGGTCCATTCACTCAATCTTATGCTGCAAAAGATTGGGAATAAAATTGCATGGATCAAAGAATTGTATGTTGAGGTTGAGGACATTCAGATGTTCGTCACCAACCACCACTTGTCTCAAGAGATCTTTAGATCATTTTCAAAATTGGAGCTATTGAAGGTAAGTGAAATAATATTTACATTTTCTGATTTTCATAATTTGATTGTGTATTATAATTTAAATTCTTCTTTAAAGTTTATTTTTAAATTTTAATTTTTTTCTTAATTTGCAATAGGTTGCAAAGACCCGCTTTGCCTCTAACACAATCGTCTTGAGACGACTTGTGAAAGTTAGAGAGGCACTTTCTAGCATGGTGATTAGCAACAATTGGTCTGTATGGAGGAAAAACAGCATTGAAAGAGCAACAAAAATTAAGAACATGATATTAAATGACTCATGGTGGGATTGTGTGTTGTATCTCCCTAGCTTCGCCGAGCCCATTTTGAGTATGATTTGCTATACTAACATGGACAAGCCATACATTGGAGAGATATATGATGGTATAGACTCAATGCTTGAGAAGATCAAGTGCACCATAAATGCGAAAGAGCAAGACCCTGAAGAGACTTTCTTCAAACAAGTGCAAACAATTGTTGAAGAAAGATGGAACAAAATGACAACTCCATTACACCTTCTTGCCTTTGCATTGACTCCAAAATGCTACAGTAGTCAAATTCTTTCAATGCCAAGAAGACTTCCTCCATATAGAGATTTTGAAGTGGCTGAAGGGTACAAGGCAGCATTCATGAGACTCTTCCCTGATCCGGATTTGCGAAGTGTAGTCACGAATGAGTTCATTGATTTTGTGCACTCAAATGGTCTAGGTGTTGATTCTCTTCGTGATAGGTTCTTAAAGGATGCTCATAGTTGGTGGTACTTCCATGGACAATACTTCCAACATTTGCAGCCCCTTGCAATCAAAGTTTTATCACAAGTAAGCTTAATAAATTTTCATATTTTAGTTTTTAAAGTTTCATAATTTCATTTATAATTTATAATTTTTTAATTGTTTAAATTGTCTTCATAGGTTGCTAGTTCATTTGCATTTGAGAGGAATTGGAGCACATATTCTTTCATCCACTCGGTAAAACACAATAAATTGCTCTCAAAAAGAGCGGAGGACTAGTATATGTGCATTCCAACTTGTGTCTCCTTTCACACAAACAACATGACTACAAAGAAGGGGAGACGAAGTTGTGGGATATAGAGCTAGAAGATATTGACTTGGAATGCTTCCACTTCCCACCATATTGCATATGAAGAGTCCGATATCCAACAGCAGCATGGGCACAATACTAGTGCTAGTGACAGTGCCATTGGCACTACTTGTGATTCATCTAGTCTTCCTACTTCATCTAATGTCAATGTTGGCATTGATATTGATGATTTAGAGAATCCATATGATGATTAAAACTTTAAAGTGTTGTAATATTGAACTTGAAGTTTGAACGATGAATATTTATCATGCATGTTTTAAATGATATTCAAGTTTATGGTGGTTTTGTTGTTTATATGATGTTATGTGATATTCTAATCCTAATTCATGCTTCTAGGCTGCATATATATATATATATATATAGCCGATCTGGCGAACCGAACCCCCGAACTCAAACCCGAACTAGTACAGGAACCAGCAACTTAGGTTGCTACTGTTATGAGACACAATAGTATTACAGTAATTTTTGGGATGCAGATCTTGCCTGTTTAAACTTCAAGACATCTTTGTTTGTGGCCAACATGACAACAAATCCCACTACCTGTATTATCTTACTTTGCACATACTATACAGACACTTTCTTGTATGTTAATGCCACAGTTGTCAATTCAATAGAATAAAGAAACAGAACAGAAATCCCTTATATGCTTCTCATCTGATTTACTTCAGTGCTTTTATTCTAACTATTACTTTGGTGGTCTACTTGCCTTAATGCAGAATAAATCAGGTCAAGCTCATCCCTTGACCTAGTATGGTAGTCTCTCGAGTGCTGCAACATGGTTTCCACATCTGAAATTAGATTGAGGTGGATTACAAAAATTTATTACCATGTTTAAAATGTAGTTCAATAAAGAATGCCTGTGCGAAAGCAATCCTCATTGGAAAAGTCAAAGTGGCTTGGTTGGCATTGTCCACAATTATATCACAGATGATACCAACTTAGGTAAGATGCACATGACAAATCGTGGCCAAAATGTTGACAATGTGTAGCAAGAAAGACTCAGTTTAGATTTATTTATAGCAAAAATGAAGCATTTCAGCATCTTGGTAGTAAACATATATCTGCTAATATTTAGCTTACCACAATTGGCTCAAAAAAGTTAATCTGACTGCAAGCAGTAAATTATTTTCCTTTCCAATATAAACCAGCTTTTTATATGCCTTTTTAAGACAGAAATATCTCCTGCCATATTCCAACGAAGGCAGGCACAATTGCTTTGTGCTAGGATATCACAATCAAACTCAACAGATACTTTGTCTAGGCTGGTAAGGCCCAGGTCTCATATGTTAACTTATACATGTTAAAATGTAGGAATCCCGAGGGTTCACACCAGTCACCAAAACATACAAAATCCCAGCTACCTACAGATTACAGATATTCTCACGAGAAATCAATATGTGAATGGTAAAAGCCACTGGTTTCACCTGTGCATATCTGGCAAGAGTGTTTGTTATTTTCAAATAGTGAAGGAATGACTGTGCCGAGAAGAAATTTTAGGGTCAAGGTAAAGCAAATCCCTAAAAGGCTAAAAGCCCGTAACATTGGGAGAACTGACTAATTTAGTAGTTCTAATCCCACTATCCACACCTCCGACAAACTTCAAATATTTATCTCTTAACACATGTAAAAAACGTGCAGAGAAAAAAATAGCATAAGATAATTGAAAATTTGGGAAATACATTAGCATCACAAAAATAAGTTAAAGGGTTGATGTGTAAAAAATGTGACCAAGGATCAATTCCTCCTCACTGCAATCAGACTACCAATAGGCATAAGCCCAAGGAATATATGGCATGCTTATGATGTAATCAACGAAACATGCATTCAACTTTCAAGTACATTCCAATTTCAAATGCTTAAGAACATTGTGCCCATAGCACTATCTGCCTATGACCTCACCCAAGATTTGCACACCAAAAATATCGTAGCATGACATAAATTGACAAGCTGGGAATCTAAACTATAATAATTAGGGCTACTAGTAAACAACAACAAATGGGACCACAAGTCCAAAATTGATAGCATGGTAAAAAGAAAAAAGAAATGTACCTGGCATATGCGAATCCATGGCCGGTGTGCACCCTCAATGACTTTCTCACAGAAGGTGCTCTTCCCACTAGCAGGTGGTCCTATGAGAAGCACAACAAGACTTTTACAATTCATGCTGCCTGGCCCAGAATCACCATTACTAGCCATGGCTAGTTTAGTGTTACCTATGGAAAAACTAAAAAGAAACTTCTCATCATTTACTATACTGAATAAATGGTAACTAGACCAACTGAAACATCTTACAGCTTTTCAGAAAATTGGGTACATAGATGACACCTTACACTGACCCAATTAACTAATAGCAATTCTTTGCAAGCCCAAATCATGATTATCATCATTGAATGACTAAAAGCAGTCAAAATAAAATAATGTAATCCTATTTTTTATTTTTTTTTAAATTGGTCACAGCCATGTCCCTTTCCACTAACCCGAATTACTATTAGCAATTATTTACAACCACAATTCAGTATTGTCATCATTGAGTGATTAATAGTAACTAAAAATAAATAAAAAATATAAGCTTACAGGTTCTTTTTTTCAAACTAGGGCACAGAATTAGATTTTACGCTAACCCAGACGATTATTAGCAATTATTTGCAAACCCAATTTATGATTATCATCGAAAGAAAACATTATTGAATGACTGACAGCAGTCAACCAGTTATTAAACCCAATTATTTGCCTTAGAGTGACCTAGTTGATTATTAACTATATGGAATGATTAGCAGCAGTCAACCAAAGAATACTAATTTATTTTAATTTATTCTAGGGCATAAGTTTACTCGCAGAAGAAAGTCGTGATCAGATGAATTACATTACACTACGAGAACACAACGAACTTGAAGATGAAAACAAAAAAAAACATTTTGAATGAGAAGAAAGACGCAGATTTACCAGGGACTGTAATAATATTGAGGATTAGAAATATCTCAATATTTCCTTTGTAGCAATAAATGCATATCCTGTGCCGTTCTAAATAGATGGGGACTCTCGCATCCGATTAAAGGAAAGACTAACAATACAAGCCAGTTAACCAAACACGAGCATATGGTTTACAATTTTTGGCACCTAAAACCTCAATACAATCTTCTGAAGGTAAATAACCTTTCGCCGAACTCTTGGACAAGCATAAATTGACTTAGACAAGGGGAGAGGACCCCATATTGGGGCACCCTATCTTGCGGGGTCTGTGGATTATCATGTGAGATGATTTTTTTTCTGGTCACATATGTAGGGGAGAGGTTCTAGTAGTTGTGCACCCTAATTTCGTGTTTTTAGTTATCTTACGTGGAAATTTTAAATCACTCCCAATTTTTTATAGCAGCTTACTTGGCAAGTGCCCTGCTTATAACTAAGGTTTCAAGGCCACATCATCAAATATGATCCACATTAGTATGCTATTTGTCAAGGTGTCCAAAAAGGCCCAAAAAAAAAGTGAGACCAATACTTGTGCATTAACATGTTTTATTGAGCGTTGATGTAGAATCACATGTTGGTTGCTTTTTAGATCAAAGGAATACATTTTGTTTAATTATGGGTAGTCATCATCAACACTAACAACTTTAAAGTCACAACTATTGGTCCCATATTGATAAAAATATTAGGCATTACATAAACAACTACTATCACAACTATTGAAACATGCTCGGGTACTAGGTCCTCTCCCATAATGAGGTGGTAAAGTTAAAAAAAAAAGAGTTCAAGGGCATTTGATTCAACTATTACATGGAGGACAATGATAAGAGGAGACTTCAAATTTTCTTACCATTTTTAAATGTCGAAGGTAGATCACAAGGATCCATGGTGGCAGTTTCCAATTGCCTTAGTATGTGTACACCATGCTACGAGATTAAAAAGTAGATGGGCATATATCATTGAAAAATGGTAACATTTATCTTGGGTAAAAGCACAAACCTATGTCACACTTTTGGCCAAAAAACTAATTTTGAGCGAATTGCTTTCGGCCGGTAATTTTTTGGCTGAGAGGGTTTCGAGCGAAGCCACGGGGCAGTGACATGGCGCCGACGTGGTAGTACCTTTTCGGCCGAGTGACTTTCGGTCGAAAGTCACTTGGCCGAAAATGTACCGACCGAAACATGCCAAATAAAATTTTTAAAAAAGACCAAAGCCCGACCATTTTGCATGCTCGAGCGAAAGGATTTGAGGCGAGAGCTCGTCGGTCGAAGAACAAATTACCAGCTATGATAAAAATAGCCAGGTTTTATATTGCTTTGGGTTATAGTACGTTTTTTTTGGAGCTCAATCAGAATGAGTTATTTTGTGCTCTGTTGGAGTTAGGGTTTCTTGGATTAGTTGAAAATATCGGCGTTTGGTGTTTTAATTGGCCGAATGTGTTTCAATTTTGGTGTTTGTAATTTAAATGAAAGAAATGTGTATAAATGTTTGAGATTTGTATTTTGGAATATTAAATCACCATTTTTGTTGTTTAAATGTGTTATGCTTTGCATAACCACCCCATTTTATTCTGGAACAAACAGGTCCCCCCTTTTTTCTTTTGTTTTCTTCGCCTTTGGTTGTCTGGTTTGGTCTTAGGAGTTCTTTTGTTTCCCTCCTGAGTTTGTTTTTTGTTCTGTCTAATTTTGGTTATGCCTCAGCCAGAATTGGGTTTTTTTCTGTTAAAATTGAAGGCATGATGAGAAATAGTGTATTTTATATGCTTTGAGGACTAATGGAGGCATTTGTGTTGCAGGATTAAATCATGCACCTGATGATATTTCTCAAGGAACTCAGTTGGAAAGCATACCTCAATCAAGTTTGGCATAAAATTCCTCTAAGGAGAAAGTCGGTGAGACCTCCCAAGTGTCTCGCCGACTAGCAGTGGTTCTATTCATTTGAAATATACCAGTCGGCCAGACATTTTAATCGCCATGGGTTTTTATATATCTCGCCAACCAAAAGAAGTCTCGCTGAAAGATGAAGGCCTCGGGGAGAAGTCTCGCCGACTGCTGAATGTCTCACCGAAGGTTATCCCTTCGGTGTAATATCTTGCCGACTGAAGGAAGTCCCATCGAAAGAAGGGTTTGAGCTCGACAAGAGTGGGATGATCTTGGCATAATGTCTGGCCGACTCACTGGGGTCTCACCGATAGGAGGTGTCATCGCTATGAAGTCCCAACAACCAAGTGGAGTCTCACCGAAGAATGATGCCTTCAATATAATGTTTTGAGTTCAGGGAAAAGTCCCACCGATTGCTGGAGGTCTCAGCGAAAGAAGGTGTCATGTCCCCGTTTTTGGCGAGCATCAGTGATCGTGAGATTGGCCTATCATGAGACCCTCGTGGGCTGACAGAGTGGTTAGAGGGTCGTTTCGGAGCTTGGCTCGGCGTCAGATTGGCAGTTCTGGTCAATTGGCTTTCGTTTGGGCTCGATCGGAGACTTTTTGCGGAATTGCTATTTTTAGCAGTTCCTGGCGGGCAGTGTGGGACCACTGCTATTTTTAGCAGTATGGCTTTGGCGGCATCCGGAATCACTTCAGAGTTCGTCAGCATCAGACGGAACAGGAAACGGACAAGTAACGGGAAAAATATTAATATTTAATTATATTGATTAAATATTAATTATTTAATGGTTTATAATATAAAGTGAGTGCATTTGCCTTGAAAGGGGAGCCATTATTACACTTGATGAATGGAAAATTTGCCAGTCTTTGTCAGAGAACAGAAGCTTTAGGGTTTCGAGTTCGTATTCGTTGGAGAACGAGCCATCTCCATGGAATCAGTTCAGAGGGTGTGAGATATCACCCGATTTACTGCAGTCGCGGGATTTCTTCATCTAGAAGAAATCGTTGAGCTTCACAGGAAATAGATATACAGAGTTTACAGAGAATTCTTTGTCCAGAAGGCTTCTTGCAGACCATGCGCACATGTTCTATGCAACCAGAGACACCAGAGAGAGAAAGCCGTACATTTTATTTTATTTGCTGCTGTGTTACAGGGCCGTACTGTTTGTACCCATGCCGTACATCCTTGGAAAGGGCATATTTTCACCTGAGGAAGCATTGTTTCAACATAGTTTTCATCTGGGAGCTTACTGCAAACCTTGGCGCCCATTCTTTGTCATTTTGGAGGCTAGGGAAAGGATCCGTACCAAGTCCTTTACTGCTGTCTCAGCCGTACAGATCTGTACTGTACAGGCTGTACCTTTCACAAAAGGGACGTAGTTACAAAGGAAGCAAATCGCCTCTCATAGTGGACTTCTGTCTTCACCAGTCAAACCTTCCACAATACAGGCATCATTCAGCATCTTTAGACAGGGGAAGAAGTGGATTTGCATGTCAGCCGTACCAGTTCAAGTTGATTACCAGCAAGATGAAATCTCCAGGTTTTTATTAAAAGTCATCACTTTCCTATTTGCATGTCAGTAGATCTTCTTTGTAATCGTTACTGGAGATTAAATAATAGTCTGGCTTCCTTATTCGCTATTGCTTCTATAGTTTCAAGTGATAATTTATTTTATTTAAATTTATTATCATTTATTAGCAAAATAGCATTCTTTACATTTATGATCAAAACAAGCAAAATCCTCAAAAACGAAAAGACAAATTAGAAAACCTTCAGAAAAGCATTAAAATAATCAGACACAGAGATTACGGGGAAACTAGGGTTTCTACAGTGGTATCAGAGCTAAATCCTGCCATCCTGAGGGTTTAGCCATCTTCTGCAGCCGGAACAGTTAGGGTTTTATCAGGTTTTATTCATATCTGGCAGCCGGGAAACATGGCTGACAGAACTGACAGGTGTTACAGGACTGATAGAACAGTTGATCTTAGAACAGAGACTCCTTACAATAACAGAGGTCAGAACCGTGCTGAGGTCTTGCATGCACTCAGAGAACTTAGTGCAGGTCAACGGCGGTCAAATGGTGTATTACAGCAGGTGGCAGTTGCACTTCAGAGACTGGATACTCCGAGGAGATCGTCACCACCTCGTGACAATGACAGAAGTGTTACAGGTTCGCGGAGAGCTCCTAGATCAGTGTCACGGACAGCGGATAGGCCTACGAGGCTCACCTTCACGAGACAGGGGCCCGTTGAGGATCTACCAGGTGAACGGCATGAGGGTTTGTTCGCCGGCACACTTAGGGCAGCGAACAACGAGTGGCAGTTAGAATCACCTGAGATTAGTGGGAGGATTACCATTGACAGGACACCGCAGAGCACAAAAGGCGTAGTGATTAGCATGTTCCAGGAGTATAGCATCTTACCTCAGAAGATTAAAGAAAAACTTCCTTTCATGAGTTACGTGGATGTGCACCCGAGCCTTGGCCATAAGACGGAGTTTGAAAAACAGAGATATCTCACTACAGCTCGTGAGTTGTTTACACCTGGGAAGGATAGAGAATCTACATCTGATGATTATACAATTCTTCATGAGAGTGATTTGATATCTTCAGTCTCTTATGAAGTAGGCAGAAATTTGTGTGATGAATTTGATCGAAGTGCTTATTTGATCCATAAGCACACTAGCACAGCTTCGGGTAATGGCTTACCTACATCGTCTTCGCAGGAGGTGACTCAAGAAATTTCTGCCCTGAAGACCACTTCTGATTTTTATAACAGCGATGGTGAAATTTTGCGTGAGCATGATATAACAGCTGTTTCAGAGGTGCAAAGTAACCCTATTGAGTCGTCATGTGAAGAGACTGTCGAGTTGGGTACTAGTGATGCAGTTGGTGTTGAGAACTTATGTTATGATGAGTCTGATTTTCTGGATCAGACCTTTGAAAACCAGCTAGAGGATTCGTATGTTGACACGGAACCCCAGGATCATGCGTTGGATGAGCATGCAGTCACTGTTGGAGTAGAAGTGTGTGAGGATACTGTCAGACCAGCAACTTCTACCGTATCAGTTGAGCCATCCTTCGAGGTACAGAGCAGCAGTACCTTAGATGTTGAGGTGTGCATGGTTGAGAGCACACACGATGCTGCAGATCATGAGGTGAGTGATGACGGATCAGCGTCATATCATAGTGCATATGGTGAACAGGATATCTTGTATGGGGGTCGTAAGTTTCAGAGTCCTCATCATTTGGTTGGGCAACTACATGTGGATGACACTATGATTACCACCGCCCTTGAGCATTTTGACGTTGCTCGTCAGATGTTGACTACCTACAGTTGGAGTCCTTCTTCGACAGATGAGCACAGTGATAGTGGCTTTTCCCTTGCAGTGATACATGCACTCTGGGAGGCGATTGGAACGATGAAACAAAATTACCCCAGACTACTTGCAGACAGAGATTTCCTTCTCGAGTGGGATTGCATTTGTTATGATGCATGGCAGGGAAAAGAGGAGCGGATCGATGAGCTCACTCATGAGCTCGAGGTGACTATGGTTTCATTACATAGCACCCAGTTGGCTCTTCGAGAGTCACAGTTACAGATTGAGAGGCTTATCGTGGCGTTGAGTTTGGCTCAATCTTCACCACCTTTGGATATAGTTCAGTCTTCCATGGCAGCGGTTGGTGAGGAGTATACACCCATGGTTCATAGCAGTGTGGGAGATGTTGTGGATGTGGTTACACCCAGCACAGACATAGGAGCAGTTGTTACAGATAGGATGAGTGCCCTAGATGAGAGTTGCAGTGAGCCACACATTGCACCAGGTTCTCATGTGATTAGTTCCGTGATAGGTGATGCAGGGCAGTTCATTGATAGTTCCTGTGACATGGTTGCAGATTCATTAGAGAGTTGTGTGACAACCCTCGATACTTTCCTATCTTCACAGCAGATATTCAGAGTCTCATCCAGTTGGGAGATTGGTACTTGTGATGATTTGTTTCCCTCTCCTGGAAGCAAATCAAACTTTTCCTTTGATACAGTTGACTATGGTCGGCAGCTGGTTGAGCCTAGTCAGGAGTACAACTCAGTTTATTATTCCAGCGATTCAGAGATGGATGATTCCGATCAGGATGGAGTGATTGTGCAGTTTGTGAATAATCCATTGTTTGAATTTGATGGTGGTTCGATCTATGATAATCCACTCTTTGAGTTGGACGCTGATCGTACTCTTGACGTTAGTTCTGAGTTGAGTGATGATCATAGTGTTTGGGATTGTTCCAGTGCATCGCAGTTCCAAACCAGACTCACAGAGGAGTTCAATGAGGTGTACACGGTGAGGGGTGCTTACAGTTTTGTCTTTGATCCACCGGTACATGATTCATATTCGATGCACAATACGGGCGCACAGGGTGATTCTCTCAGTTCAGTTGAGGGGAGTATTTCCTTATTGTGTGCAGAGTTACCATCTTCACAAGATGGGATTAGCAGTTGCAGGTACTTGACTCAGCAGGTTGCGGGGTATTACTTGCAGGGGCAGCAGTCTGTTATCCATCATGCCGATGTGTATTTGACAGGGCTTGATACTTCTATGTCGCAGATTTCTCATACAGGTGCATGGCTACAGGGCGACTATGGTATTAGTAGGCATGATGGCATGGACAGTTATTACATCCATGAGGGTTTAGCAGAGGACAGCGAGAGATTCAGGATAGTAGACGCTTCTAGAAATTTTTATCTCTGTATGACGGATGGATGTAGATTCATATTGTATTGGGATCCCGGTGGCGATAGCTTTGGCACCGAGTATTGGATGGGTCCCTTTGGGTTACTTCACTATTCTCAGCATGGTGAAGTTGGAGGCAGTAGAGCGCAGTGGCAGCCTGAGGAGGACCGTCACGACAGACTCTTACGCTGGGTTTGGGATCTCGGCATTGATTGCGCAGTTGAGTTTGATGCCGCTACAGGAGATAGTTCGAGATGTGTGGGACATTACACAGTTTTCCTTTTAGGGTCCTTCCGAGGATTGGAGTTTGTTTGCAGTTGAGATTGCTTGGGGTCAAGCAATTTTAGGGAGGGCAGACTGTCATGTCCCCGTTTTTGGCGAGCATCAGTGATCGTGAGATTGGCCTATCATGAGACCCTCGTGGGCTGACAGAGTGGTTAGAGGGTCGTTTCGGAGCTTGGCTCGGCGTCAGATTGGCAGTTCTGGTCAATTGGCTTTCGTTTGGGCTCGATCGGAGACTTTTTGCGGAATTGCTATTTTTAGCAGTTCCTGGCGGGCAGTGTGGGACCACTGCTATTTTTAGCAGTATGGCTTTGGCGGCATCCGGAATCACTTCAGAGTTCGTCAGCATCAGACGGAACAGGAAAATACAAGTAACGGGAAAAATATTAATATTTAATTATATTGATTAAATATTAATTATTTAATGGTTTATAATATAAAGTTATAATTTTTAATTATAACTTAAGTGATTGCCTTGAGGGGTGCGCCCAACATTAAAAAGGGCCAATTTGACTATTAAATTATAATAAAGTATTTGACGGAGAACTATTGAAAATTAAAAGAATTAAAATGTCAAATATTTAATATTTCCCTATCTTTAAGGAAATCGCACTTTGTAGCATAAGAGTGCATTTGCCTTGAAAGGGGAGCCATTATTACACTTGATGAATGGAAAATTTGCCAGTCTTTGTCGGAGAACAGAAGCTTTAGGGTTTCGAGTTCGTATTCGTTGGAGAACGAGCCATCTCCATGGAATCAGTTCAGAGGGTGTGAGATATCACCCGATTTACTGCAGTCGTGGGATTTCTTCATCCAGAAGAAATCGTTGAGCTTCACAGGAAATAAATATACAGAGTTTACAGAGAATTCTTTGTCCGTATATTTTATGCATCAGCATACGTTCTATGCAAACTGAGACACCCGTGAGAGAAGTCGCATTTTATTTTATTTGTCACCGTATTACAGGTCATGATCGCTTGAAATCTACGCCGCATTATCCTGAAAGGGCATTTCACCCGAGGAAGCATCGCTTCAACATAGTTTTCATCCGGGAGCTATCGCGAACCCATGCTCTAATTTTGTCATTTTGGAGGCTAGGAAAGGATCCATTCAAGTCCTTTTATCAGTTTGCCCTACCGCATGATCTCAGATCAGACAGGCCGTATCTTTCACAAAAGGACGAGTGTTAAGGAAGGAAGCAAATCGCCTCTCATAGTGGACTTCTGTCTTCACCAGTCAAACCTTCCACAATACAGGCATCATTCAGCATCTTTAGACAGGGGAAGAAGTGGATTTGCATGTCAGCCGTACCAGTTCAAGTTGATTACCAGCAAGATGAAATCTCCAGGTTTTTATTAAAAGTCATCACTTTCCTATTTGCATGTCAGTAGATCTTCTTTGTAATCGTTACTGGAGATTAAATAATAGTCTGGCTTCCTTATTCGCTATTGCTTCTATAGTTTCAAGTGATAATTTATTTTATTTAAATTTATTATCAATTATTAGCAAAATAGCATTCTTTACATTTATGATCAAAACAAGCAAAATCCTCACAAACGAAAAGACAAATCAGAAAACCTTCAGAAAAGCATTAAAACAATCAGACACAGAGATTACGGGGAAACTAGGGTTTCTACAGAAGGGTTGCTCAGGGAGAAGTCTTCCCGACTCTTCGGAGTCTCGCCGAAAGGTGGGGGCTTCGCTGTAATGTCTTGCCAACTAGGGAGAGTCTCGCCGACATGGAATGATATCGGTATAACCTCTGGCCGAAAAGATGGGGTCTCCCCGAAATGAAATGAGCTCATCGAAAGGAGGCATCATCGCTATGAGGTCTCGCCGAATGATGGTGGTCTCGCCGAAGGAAGTTGAGCTCGGCATGATATCTCGTTGATGATGATATGTCTCACCGAAGGTCTTGCGGCTTCGCTACGATATCTTGCCGACTTAGAGAGTCTTGCCGATGGCGATGGACTTGCCAATGGAAAAGGGATATCAGTATGACTCTTAGCGCCCACTATGACCTCTTTCGAATAATGATTGTCTTGCCGATGGTTTTTGTGATATCGATACAACTCTTGCATTTGATATGAGGTCTCACCGACAGTTGTATGCTATGTTGATGCTACTGTAGAGTATAATATCATCGAGGAGACACGACAAGTGTCTCACCGACATGCAATTCTGTTTGAGTAGCCTTTGATCGCCTGGAAAGCCTAAGTGGCGTGCTTTCAACCAATCAGAGGGAGTCGAGGGTGAACCATTGACTGTTGTGACTACCCCTGTGAAGAAGATCAACAGAACATAAACAACATGGACTTACTCTGAGATCAAAAGCGATGGAGCAGCTCAGTGAATAATGGTGTGGAGATCTAATGGGAAAATCTGATGCTGCTTCCAAAAGATAGTCAACTTGCAGAAAGATCTTGAGCACAAGAAAGTTGAAAGGAAGGAAAGGCCATGAGTCTCAGTGACAGTTGGGATCTCTACTGGCAAAAGGTAGATCGATATTAATGGCTATACTCCAAGGCATTTAAAGCGACTCTGATGGAAGTTCGAGGGTGGACACAGAGGCCAGAAGTTAATGATGTGGTTGTAAAAGATTTGAAGGCTTCTCCTAAGGGCGATCCTTCACCGACATGAACACTAGGGATGCACATTGAATGCAGCATTAACTTCATTCCAAAAAAATGATCTGAGGGTTGACCCTTCTAAAGTGAGATATTTTTGTAAACCCTAAAACAGGGGCCAACACTTTCTTTTTGGCATGTTCTGTATATATGGCATTTTTGGCCCTCTTTTCAAAAGGAGGGAGAGATTTTTCAGAAACCAGTAGCCGTAGAGAAACTTAAGAGTAGCAGTAGAATAGAAGTTAGATTTGACAGAAGGTAGGGATGTATCTTTCAAGTTTTCTTAGTATAGAAGGAAACAGTTTGAAGACATAGGTTTTTTGTACACTAGTGATTGTGCTAGATTTGTAAATGTTGCTTATCTGTTTCACCAACAGTAGAAGCAACCAGATTTAAATCTACTTCATATTGTGTTCCTGAATGGTATTCATCTTCAATTAATCATTTGATTTGAGAAGCTTTCAAGGAATGAAATCTTATTTTATGTTTTTTCTAAATGGTGATTTAAAATCTGTTGTTGAAGTTAGCATTGTGAATGAATGAAACTGTGTGTTAATCACAAGTTAATTTTGTTCTGCAATTTTAGTTAGCAATTC
Source organism: Sequoia sempervirens (assembly GCA_007258455.2). Taxonomy (NCBI): domain Eukaryota; kingdom Viridiplantae; phylum Streptophyta; class Pinopsida; order Cupressales; family Cupressaceae; genus Sequoia; species Sequoia sempervirens. Next base: position 15,321 of record VDFB02364617.1, on the reverse strand, counting down.
CTTGAAAGGTAACAAGTCTAGTTAAGTTGGATGAATTATTATTCTCTTCAGTTCCAAAGCTTTGATCTACCTTTTTTTGTTTCTTTAAAAACCCTAGTTAAAGTAGGTTTGAATTTATGTTTGATCTTAGAACAATCCAGAAGCTCAACACCAGTAGGCCCCTTGAACATTATAGTTCACATCAACCATTGAGTGAAATCAGTACAGTCGAGAACCGATCACCAAGACCTTGGGAGTTAGATATCCATGTGTTATTATTTCTCTTTCAGGAGAGCAGAATAGTAATATTATGATTAACTGTTGGTGTGCTCATCCGAACCATCAACAGGAAATTGGCGCTAGAAGGAGGGCCTAGAAGAGCAAACTGGATAATACTAGGTTTTTCTCACTAGAAAGGTCTCGTAGGGTTCTTTGATCATCTGAAAATCCACCTCCTTTGATAGAACTCAAGACCCCAATAAGACACAAGAGTCACAAGACTGGCTCAACCATCATACCACCCTTGTTAGCTCCGCTCACTCCATTAGGATTTTCACCAATACCCCAGTGGATACCTATCAATCCACCACCGAATCCATCTCAAGTGCCATCACAGCTGGTTCGACCTATCCAACAGCTGGCTCAACCACCACCACCACCATCAATGGAATTTTTTCATAATAATCCCTCTCCACTGGGGACTATTCCTGGAGGTTTTCATGATATGCCTAAGAATCCTAAGAAATTTTGTCCCAAATACATTCATGGCGAATCAAGGAGTGCTGAAGAGCACATACAAGCTTTTAAGGACGCTTGTACCAGAGCTCAGATAGCTCACCATGATGTAGTTTGTAGGTTGTTCCCTTATTCCTTAGGGGATATGGCGTACAAGTGGTATCTTAATCTTCCACAAGGTTCTACTATGACCTGGACACACTTGGAGAATGCTTTCATCAATCAGTTCAGAGTTTATGTGGATCCAGCCATTTTGTTCCACCAATTTGCTACCATTAGGAAGGAGCTAGGTGAACCTTTGCCCTTGTTCAATACCAGGTTTCAACGCATGTATAGGAGACTACAAGACCCCTATCTAGTCGTTGAGAATAGTGCCATTCAAGCATACTTTAGAGTTATAGACGCTTTGCTTGGCTTATTCCTACAAAGGACATATCAACCGGCAGACATTGATTCCCTGTCTAAAGTTTATCATCTAGCCATCAAGCTGCAACAACAAATTAGCTCCCAACAAGGAAGTTTGGGAGGAAGTTTTCCTTCAATGGGGTATTAGATGCCTAGCCCAACCCCTTTATTCAATACTATCCCAGGGCCCAGGGATGTCTCCTTCCCATTATGGACCTATGTCCGAGCTGCAGACTCATTCTCCTGTTCCATTCTTTGCCAATGGAGCTCCTGACTTCTTTCAACAATCACAGGCTCATCATAGTCTACATGGTCATCATAACCAAACTGGAACACCAAATCATGGCGATCAGCCTCTTGTTGTTAAGAATGTTGAAAGTGAAAAGACAGTTCAACTTACAAACGAGGTGGAGACCTTAAAGAAAACTCTATCTCAAGTCACAAATGACATGGCTTAGCTTAGATTGAACCCTTCTCAAAACCAAGGTAAGTATCCTAATCAAAGCAATAACAATCAGGGTAATTATCAGAATCATAACAATCACAACCAAAGGAGTTATCAAGGCCAAAACTCCCCTAACCAAGGCTATCAAAACCAAAATAGATGATATAACCAAAGGCTAAATAACAACCGACAATGGAATACAGGACCAAATAATGGTTGAGTTTCTCACAATTATCAAGCGAATGAGGAAAGGTCACATACTGCAAATGTGGTTGACCTTAATTTTATGACTAACTGGTGTAGGCTGCATGATACTGCAACCTATTCTGAGGTAAACTGCCCTGAAATGGAGAAAGTTGTCAAGATGGCACAGGCAGATGCCCAAACGTTCCAAGGGAACTCAAATAAAGAAGGTGGCTTAGTAGATACAACAATGACTTATGACCTCTTTGAGGAAGAACCTTCATTCCCAATGCAAAGTGAGAATGAACCTGAGGAAGATTCATACGATGCCCAAGCTTTTCACACAAAGGGAGGACACTTCCTAAGAAATCAGAATAAGGGCCCATTCACTACATCGGCACCGCTTAATCACATGGTGGCTCCAAATCAGAGTGCTGATAACAACCCTCCTCCACCAAAAGGTCCACCTGACTTCCATAACAAAGGTAATTCACCCGGTGTTGTCAGATGTAATGCAAACTATAACACAGAGTTTGATATTGTTTCTAAGATGCAGAAACAAAAAACCTCTTTATCATACTTTGACATCTTAAAGTGGTGCCCTGCTCAATGAGAGATAGTGTTGAAAGCTTTGGAAGAAGCTGATAAATCAAAAGGGAAAACCAAGGTGGCACCCACTATAGACATGAACGCAGCTTTGTACAGAAGCAAGGTAGTACCCCACCTTTTCTTTTAAGTTTGAGAATCTGTGGGAAGAATCTACATAATTGTCTATTAGATTCAGGGGCTTCTGGCAATGTTATGCCATTTTCTGTATGCAAGAAATTGGGATTGAACCTTGTCCAAACAAACAAGAAGGTCATCCAACTTGACAAAACAGAGGTTAATGTAGTTGGAGAATTGAGAAATATACACGTACAAGTAGGGTCTGACCCCAGGATTTTAACCAATATAGATATTCAAGTAGCATACATTCCTGAGACTTATGGTATGTTGTTGAGCAGAGATTTGATGAAAAGTATAGGGGGATATCTCTCCCTTGACTTTTCACATATGTGGCTACCATGGAGGGGAATTCCTATGTAGATTAGGATTGAAAGTGAACCTCACCTCAAGCATATCATCACTGAATATGATTGTCCCAATGAGGTATCCTATTTTGAAACCGAGATAGGGGTTTATAAAAGAGAGGAAATTCTAACATTTTCAGTTCTTGATTCTAAAGACATGTCAATACAAAAGTTTCCTGATATGACTAATGAAAATCGACAGGCATTGATCAAGAAGTTGCAATGGGATTAGTTGGTCTTGGGGGAAGATATCGATCTATAGAGTCTTCTACTCCCTAATTGGTGCAGGGTGCATTACCAAAATCATTCTGAATTGACCTACCAACCCTGCATCAACATTTTAAATCATGTCTCCCAATCTCAGGAAATTAGCCTAAGTCACATCGAGACCATTTCAGATCACTTCTCATGTGAAGCCAAAGAAGCAATAATGTTAACCAGGGATAAGATACCTTCAAAGGAAGTCCCTCCTCAAATTGAACTTACCCCAGTCACAATACCAGACCAACATAGTTACGAAAAACAACCCCAAGGTTTGTTTGACACCCCTGCACTCACAAGTATACCAAAACCTGAGGGATTAATCAAAGATACAAGTGGTTGTCAGAAGGATAGCCACGGATTACCTGATATATCTGAGCAGGAATTAGAAATTGCACCTAAGGAACCTATTGAACTCTCATTCCCCATATTCGATGCAAAAGATCAAGTAGCCCCACCTATGGCTCATCTTATACAAACGCCCACAATAACCTCCAAAGGATCAACCCCAACTCATGATTGGCTGTGGACCCTCATGTTTGATGGATCCAAATCCAAAACAGGCTATGGTGTTGGGATTGAATTAACCAGCCCGAAAGGGGAAACTTTCTTTGCTTCTTATAGGTTGCAGTTTGGATGCACTAACAACATAGCAGAATATGAAGCTCTAGCTCGGGGGCTGATGTTTGCACATAAGAAGAAAGTTAATGCATTAATGGTTAAAGGGGATTCAGAAGTAGTTATCAGGCAAGTGCGCAACCAATACATATGTCACAATAAAAGGCTGGCAGCATATAGAAATCGGGTATGGAACTTGATTGAAGACTTCGATGCTTTTGGGATTAGTTTAATCCCTAGAGAGGAGAATCAGATAGTTGATTCATTAGATGTTGCCGCAAGTACCCTGGAACCCATGCAAGGCTCCAAGCTTAAGAGATTCTCAGTAGAATTGATTTCCACCCGGCTATTCCTGATAACATCAAGAACTTTCAAGTCTTTGATGATGATCCACATATCCTTGCTTTTCTAGCAAGCTCAGATGTTTTTGAAGGACAAATCATTGATGAGTCCAACAGGGATCAAAGAGATTGGAACCCTAAAGATTGTGATACAAAGGGGGTCCTCAATTTAAAAAGTAATAGCATTCCCAAGGGAATGGTAGCCTTAGAAAGAATTTTTGATTCGGACCCAAGGGCTCGGGAAAAGGTATCAGTCGAAGATAAAGGAGGTGAATATGAAACTATTAGCCTAGCTGATTCTAGCCCGAAAAGAAATGTTTACATAGGGAAAGCTTGCCCTGAAGCAATCAGAAAAGATATACTGAGGGCACTGAAGAAGGACATTGCTGCAATAGCCTGGGGGTATGAAGATCTAAAAATATTTGATGCTTCTGTAATGACTCATACTATTCCTTTGAGGCCGAAAGCTAAACCATTTCGGCAGAAGCAACAGCCTGTCAACGCCCTGATTGAACCACTGATCTTCAAGGAGGTTCAGAAATTGCTTTCTGCAAGAATAATCTTCCCTATACGACATTCAACATGGGTGGCTAACTTGGTTCCAGTCCGTAAGAAAAATGGAGAGATCAAGCTATATGTAGATTTCAGGAATTTAAATAGAGCTTCAGAAAAAGACAACTACCCACTCCCTTCACTGAATGAAGTCTTGCAGACTGTCAACGGGTCTTAGATGATATCATTCCTGGATGGTTATTCTAGATACAATCAGGTGATGGTTAACTGTGAAGACATAATGAAGACAACCTTCACTACTAAATGGGGAACATTTGCTTACAGAAGGATGCCATTTGGTTTGATAAACGTTGGAGCAACCTTTCAGCGTGCCATGGACATAGCGTTCAAAGATCTGATTGGAAAATGCATCATTGTTTACATGGATGACCTGACAGTATTCTCTAAAGATAGACTAAACCATGTTGCAGACTTGGCTAAAGTTCTTGAAAGATGTATCCAGTATGGCGTCTCCCTGAATCCTAAAAAGTGTGTGCTCGGGGTTTCTGAAGGGAAGCTTTTGGGACACATAATCTCAAAAAGGGGAATATCGATCGATCCAGACTGAGTTGAGTCCATTCTGAAGATAACAGGCTAGGAAGCAAGAAGGAGATGAGATCTTTCTTTGGAAAGATCAACTTTGTAAGAAAGTTTATCACGGGTTTTGCAGAAATTGTAAAACCATTGAATGAAATGATGAAGAAAGATGCCAAAATAGAGTGGGCTGACGAGGCAAAGGCCACATTTTCTCAAGTCAAACAATCCATTTCGAAAGTGCCAGTCCTCACCAGCCCTAACTACTTGAAGCCATTCTATATTTATTCTTTTGCTTTTGAACATTCTTGTGCAGCCATCCTAACTCAACGAAGAGAAGAGGTAGAGGAGAGGCCAATTGCTTTCATGAGTTCTCCATTTAAGAATGTTGAAGTTAAGTACCCACCTCTTGAAAAACAAGCTTTTGCATTGGTTAGAGCTGTCAAGAAGTTCAGACATTACATCCTACGAAGTCAAATCATTGTTGTAGTTCCTGATGTTGCTGTGAAGTCTCTACTTATGCAGAGCGAGTTGGGGGAACGAAGAGGGAAATGGATGGCCATTTTGCAAGAGTTCAATCTGGAGATTCACCCTATGAAACTTGTCCGAGATCTGGGCCTGTCTAAATCCATAGCTGATGCTAGTGAGAACATTATTTGCCAGCAATACACAACACATTCCTTTTCTAATGACCCTTGGTATGCCGATATCATCCATTTCATGCTTAATAATCGATGCCCAATGGGAATGAATACGACTCAGAGAAGAGCACTGAGAATGAAGAGCTCCCATTATATGCTCAAAGGAGGATTGTTGTACAGGAAGAATTTTGAGGGGGTGTACCTATGATGCCTTGATCGACAAGAGGCTAAGCATGTAATTACTGAATTTCATGGGAAACATGACACAAGTTATGGGTCTGCAGATTCGTTAGCACATCAGATCCTCAGATCGGGTTACTATTGGCCGTGTGTGTTCAAAGATGCCCATCAACATGTAAGAACATGTCATATATGCCAAATTTCTGCATCAAAAGAATGCCATCCAACCATGCCATTGCAGCCTATTTATGAGGTAAGACCATTTTCCCAATGGGTGTTGGACTTTATTGGGGTAATTAACCCAAATTCTTCTATAGGACAAATTTATTTTGACTGCCATAGATTACTGCACGAGATGGACATAGGTTATACCTTGCAAGAACAACATGACAGAGGTAGTAATCAAGTTCCTCACTGAATGCATCATGACTAGGTTTGGAGTATCCTTCACATTGGTATGTGACAATGGCTCTTCCTTTTCTTCTGCTGAGTTCATTTCATGGGCTTGTAATCACAAAATTGTCTTAAAATATTCTTCAAACTATTACCCACAAGGAAATGGAGTTGCAGAATCAACCAATAAGAATCTCTTAGGGGTAATTAAAAAAATGTTAGAGAACAACCCTAGGGACTGGCACACCCAACTAGGATCAAGGATGCTTTAAAGACTTCACCATTTAAACTAGTGTATGGACAAGAGCCTATGTTCCCTATTCATTTGCAAATACCTATCCTTGAGTTCATGCAAAAATTCTACTCTAGTGATGACATGATAGAAGTAAGATTAGCTACCTTATTGAAATTAGAACAGCAGAGGGATGCCGCCTTGCAGAAATTCTTTAGACACCAGGCTATTGCCAAGTGTTGGTTTGACAAAAGAGCCAAAATCAAGGCTTTCAGAATATCAAACCTTATGTTGCTATGGGATAAAGCTAGTGAAAAGAAGGGCAGTCACCAGAAATTTGATAAGCTCTGGTTAGGTCCCTATCAAATTGCGGAGATCCTAGGAGAAAATGCTTTTCGGCTGAGTAGTTTAACTGGAGAACCTGTTCCATTGCCTGTCAATGGACAGTTTCTTAAACATTATTTTGAGTCGTAAAGTTTGGTATTTTTGCTGGCCTGTGCATTTATGTAAATAATTGGTTTTTCTGTTTGTAAATAGTTATCTGTTGTTCTGTATGTAAATAGTTTTGTTGTTTGTTCATTTGTTCTTTTTTTCATTTTGTTTGCTTCCTTTGTTGTTTTGTGTCTGTCTTATTTAGTTCTTTGGGGGTTTCTCTGTTCTTTCCATCTTGAACTAGTGGGTTGTTATCTAAAGTATACTTTGGTTATTAGTAGAGAAGTGGTTTAGATATTTTCAAGTTCTAATTGGATGATTTTTTCTAAATTCGTTGTTTTATGCACATTGTCAATAAGAGTTGTGGAAAGTCTTGAAAACAAGGTGCAAAGTAAGCAATCTTCATTATCTACCTCTGAATTTGTCACAAATCATCAAGATCGTCTCCCTTTGTAATGGTATATTTGTCCTAGGATGATAGTGTTGTAAGATTTGAATGAAAAATCTGATCCCCAGATGTTGTTATGAGGTCCATGGTAGTTTTCAACCCAGAACAGATGTCTGACATCTGACATATTGAGAAAAATTGAATGAAATATCTGAAACTCCAAGAGAAAAGAAAAGAAAAGAGAATTATCTAAAAGAAAAAAGAGGACTCAATATGAATGGGTGGTTCCAGTATCTCTACTAGGGCTATGAACACCTGACTGGCAGTAGAGAAATGCTATGAGAAAACTAGAGGTATCTCCGTCAGGGCTATGGATACCTGACTGGCAGCGAAGCAATGCCTAGGATATCATTGCACAACAACTAAAGGGAATCAACTCATGTAGTTCAAATCTTGCACATTGTTGTTCAAAAGATGAGGAAAACTTTATAAAAGGATGAGGCACCATCAAGTACACACTTAGATTCAGGGGTAGCCGGTGTTGACTTACATTTGAAATTATAGCTCAACCTTGGTTGTTAAAACTGACCCAATTGGAGTTGTGATGTTCATAAACCAGGAGTTCTGGGTAGCTAAATCTTTTAGTTTCTTGAAAATGGTTAAACCATTTTCCCAGTCGAGTTGCCATTTGTTATGCCTTGCATAACCACCCCATTTTATTCTGGAACAAAATGGGTCCCCCTTTTTTCTTTTGTTTTCTTCGCCTTCGGTTGTTTGGTTTGGTCTTAGGAGTTCTTTTGTTTCCCTCCTGAGTCTGTCTTTTGTTCTATCTGATTTTGGTTCTGCCTCAACCAGAATTGGGTTTCTTTCTGTTAAAATTGAAGGCATGATGAGCAATAGTGTATTTTATATGATTTGAGAACTAATGGAGGCATTTGTATTGCAGGATTAAATCATGCACCTGATGATATTTCTCAAGGAACTCATTTGGAAAGCATACCTCAATCAAGTTTGGCATAAAATTCCTCTAAGGAGAAAGTCAGTGAGACCTCCCAAGTGTCTTGCCAACTAGCAGTGGTTCTATTCATTTGAAATATATTGGCCAACCAGACATTTTAATCGCCATGGGTTTTTATATATCTCACCAACCAAAGGAAGTCTCGCTGAAAGATGAAGGCCTCGGGGAGAAGTCCTGCTGACTGCTGAATGTCTCGTCGAAGGTTATCCCTTCGGTGTAATATCTTGTTGATTGAAGGAAGTTCCACTGAAAGAAGGGTTTGAGCTCGGCGAGAGTGGGATGATCTCGACATAATGTATGGCCGACTCGCTGGGGTCTCGCTGATAGGAGGTGTCATCGCTATGAAGTCTCGACAACCAAGTGGAGTCTCACCGAAGAATGATGCCTTCGGTATAATGTTTTGAGTTCGGGGAGAAGTCCCGCCAACTGTTGCAGGTCTTAACGAAAGAAGGGTTGCTCAAGGAGAAGTCTTCCCGACTCTCCGAAGTCTCGCCAAAAGGTGGGGGCTTCACTGTAACATCTTGCCGACTGAGGAGAGTCTCGCCGACATGGAATGATATCGGTATAACCTCTGACCGAAAAGATGGGGTCTCCCCAAAATGAAATGAGCTCGCCGAAAGGAGGCATCATCGCTATGAGGTCTCATCGAATGACGGTGGTCTCGCCGAAGGAAGTTGAGCTCGGCATGATATCTCGCCGATGATTATATGTCTCGCTGAAGGTCTTGCGACTTCGCTACGATATCTTGCCGACTGAGAGAGTCTTGCCGATGGCGATGGACTTGCCAATGGAAAAGGGATATCGGTATGACTCTTGGCGCCCACTATGACCTCTTTCCAATAATGATTGTCTTGCCAATGGTTTTTGTGATATCGATACAACTCTTACATTTGATATGAGGTCTCACCGATAGTTGTATGCTATGTTGATGCTACTATAGAGTATAATCGTATCGAGGAGACACGACAAGTGTCTCACCGACATGTGATTCCCTTTGAGTATCCTTTGACCGCCTAGAAAGCCTAAGTGGTGTGCGTTCAACCAATCAGATGGAGCTGAGGGCGAACCATTGACTGTTGTGACTACCCCTATGAAGAAGATCAACATAACATAAACAACATGGACTTACTCTAAGATCAAAAGCGATGGAGCAGCTCAATGAACAATGGTGTGGAGATCTAATGGGAAAATCTGATGTTGCTTCCAAAAGACGGTCAACTTGCAGAAAGATCTTGAGCACAAGAAAGCCGAAAGGAAGAAAAGGCCACGAGTCTCAGTGACAGCTGGGATCTCTACTGGAAAAAGCTAGATAGACATTAATGGCTATAGTCTAGGGCATTCAAAGCGGCTTTGATGGAAGTTCGAGGGTGGACACAGAGGCCAGAAGTTAATGTTGTGGTTGTAAAATATCTGAAGGCTTCTCCTGAGGGCGATCCTTCATCAACATGGACATCGGGGATGCACATTGAATGCAACATTAACTTCATTCCAAAAAAAAGATCTGAGGGCCGAACCTTCTAAAGTGAGATATTTTTGTAAACCCTAAAACAGGGGCCAACACTTTCTTTTTGGCACGTTCTATATATATGGCATTTTTGGCCCTCTTTTCAAAAGGAGGGAGAGATTTTTCAGAAACTAGTAGCCGTAGAGAAACTTAAGAGTATCAGTAGAATAGGAGTTAGATTTGACAGAAGGCAGGGATGTATCTTTCAAGTTTTCTTAGTATAGATGGAAATAGTTTGAAGACATAGGTTTTCTGTACACTGGTGATTGTGCCAGATTTGTAAATTTTGCTTATCTGTTTCACCAACAGTAGAAGCAACTAGATTTAAATCTACTTCATATTGTGTTCCTGAATGGTATTCATCTTCAGTTAATCATTTGATTTGAGAAGCTTTCAAGGAATGAAATCTTATTTTATGTTTTTTATAAATGGTGATTTAAAATCTGTTGTTGAAGTTAGCACTGTGAATGAATGAAACTGTGTGTTAATCACAAGTTAATTTTGTTATGCAGTTTTAGTTAGCAATTCCTTGAAAGGTAACAAGTCTAGTTAAGTTGGATGAATTATTATTCTCTTCAGTTCCAAAGATTTGATCTACCTTTTTCTGTTTCTTTAAAAACCACAGTTAAAGTAGGTTTGAATTTATGTTTGATCTTAGAACAATCCAGAAGCTCAACACCAGCAGGCCCCTTGAACATTATAGTTCACATCAACCATTGAGTGAAATCAGCATAGTTGAGAACCGATTACCAAGACCTTGGGAGTTTGATATCCATGTGTCATTCTTTCTCTTTCAGGAGAGTAGAATAGTAATATTCTGCTTAACTGTTGTTGTGCTCATCCAAACCATCAACAAAATGGTGTAAAAACCTTTCTTTGGTGAATTAGAAATCTGGGGTTTTTGTATAAATTTGTGGTTTAACATTTTTTTCTTTCATTGCAATTTTTTTGTCTTTTAGTTCCCAAAATTAAACTCTATTGTAGCAATTTCCAGAGGTAAAATCATAATAAAGTTAAGATCACTGATTATGGAGATCTCTGTTCAAGTCACAGAAAAAAAAAAACTTCTGAAATATGAGTAGAAAAGATCAATTTTCAAACAATCCTTAATGTATAAATCTATTATATAATTATAATTATGTTTTAAGGGAATTTGAAATAATATTCTTGATAAATACTAAGCTCGATCTGCAAGCTTGAAATTCAAATTGAAAAGAGCACTTTGGCCCTCTAAGTAAAATTGGACGGTCATTTATTCTCACTCAACCATAGTGAGTGGTAAGTAAGAGCTCATTATGGAATCTTGTTGCCTAGAACTCATAATACAAAGAGTGCATCCCTGTATGAACACAAACAACAATTAAGTTTGTATTTAAAGGAATTTTAACTGGTATTTTAACTAAATTTACATTATTGTGAATTGTGACCATATTATCAGTATCATTGAGGGGGCACTACAATAACCACATCTTGACACACCATGTCCATGCATAAAACATGTTTTACTCTTGTCAGTTTTGTCTAGCAAGGACTTAGCTTAAACCCATATAGTAAACCTTTTTGTATCTGTTGCAAGTATTGGCATCGACTCTTCCTTGAAGAATGTTTAAAGGGATCAACAAAATTCAATTCCTTTTTTTCAAACAAATTTTATTATGGTGTTGATTGTAAATGCTGCTTATTTTCTTTAGTTGGTCATCTTATCCTTTTACAAGCATCCTGGGATTTTACCAATTCTAAATAATATTGATTTGATGATTGGCCACCACAAACCAGCCAAGAGAATCTCATGAGCTATACCTCCATAAATTACTTCACCACCTGATTTTCCTTCATGTGCCTCCCATAAGATATCCTATACTTCTTCAAACACATCACCTTAGCGTTTGATCTTCTCCCATATTATACATTGATCCATCATAAATATTGTCTCAATATTAGAAATTCAATACTCTAGAAATAGACCTTACTTGGTCGGTTCCATATGATCTTCTGTTGTGTGAGCCTAGCTAGTTGCTGACCAGGATGATGGTCCATAATAAAATACAAAGGAATTTGGGGAACTTCTATGAAGCATTGATAACTCCCAACAGAGAACCCCAAGTGATCTGTGGGCAACTATGAATTGAAGATTATGCACACAACAAAACAGTGAGTTATAACTAGCATATCCTATCTTGAATAACCTTCTGCTCTAGCTCAGATATCTCATACAACCATCACTTGATCAATTTACTCCCTTAAAAGGAGTATGACTGAGCATTGAGATTTATTTTCTTGAAAACCTTAAATGCATACACACTATATATTCAATACCTAATGTTGGCATAGAAATTGTTTTTAAAGTAGCAAGAACTGCTACCTTTAGCTAGTTTATCTCCATTATATAAAAGGTTGGCCAAAAAGGCTAAGAAAGGCTGACAAAAAAAACATACCTAGTAACCTGATGATCCAAAAGTGTAGGTAATAAGTTCAAGATCATGGTGTGGCTAGACCCTTAGTTATTTTATGGCCTTCTTCAAAACAAATTGACTATTTACCCATCAGATATTTTCATTATTACTCCTAGCTACCATTCCTAGTTTACTCTGGGAAATGTTTTAGTAATCAAAACTCTTATGTAAACCTTTGAGAAAACCTATAAGAATCTTTCCAAGTAGGGTACTAGTAAAGGTACAAGTGGGGGAAGTTGTTTATAAATTGGTGTCCCAGGTTCAGTACACCATCAGTATTTCCATACAAAAATCCCAAGTTCAGTATGCTATCAGTATGTCCATACAAAAAAAGATAAAAATATAAACAAAACATATACAATTGTACTATCAACGTTATATATACATAAAAAGAAAAAAAATAACAAAAATATCACTGACAATCGATAATTGAATGAGACAAAATCAAATTTAGATCAAATTGAGCGGTAGATTACAAGTTGATGGTATTAAAACAAAATCAAATTCAAAGAATGAGACAAATTCCAAACATGCTTTAGATTCATCTTTGTCAACTAATGAAATATTAAATAGATCTTTGGTAAAACAATATCATCAAACTCAAAGAACTAACAAACTACTGCCTTGATTATAAATCCTAACTCATAACATCAAATATACTTTTCACCTTACATGTATGTGTGTGTGTAAACACATGTACATATATATATGTATGTAAGTGTGTACACATGTATGTATATGTACTTGAGTGTACATACATGTACATGTGTACACATATATATGTAAATGCATGTGTATGTATGTGTATGTACATGTATGTACATGTACATACATTTTGCCTAAATTTACATTTCTATAAAACCAAAATTGAAAACCCTGAATTTCTAGTTCACCACAGTGTACATGTACATGTATACATATGTGTATGTACATGTGTGTACATATATATGTGTATGTGTGTACATGTATACATTATGTATATAATGCACACACATGTGTGTATGTGTACATGTATGTATTATATACATATGTGTATGTGTGTACACATGTATGCATGTATTATACATATATGTGTGTACATGCATGTATGGATGCATATATACGTGTGTATGTGTGTATGTATGTATGTACTTGAGTATGTATGTATATGTACGTGTGCATGTACATATATATATTTATGCATACATATTTATGTATATACATATATATACATATATACATATGTCATGTACATGTGTGCATGTGTACATGTATGTGTACACGTGTATGTGTGTACATGCATGTATGGATGCATATATACGTGTGTATGTGTGTATGCATATATGTACTTGAGTATGTATGTATAAATATATGTATGTATATGTACGTGTGCATGTACATATATATATATATATTTATGCATATATATTTATGTATATACATATATATACATATATACATATGTCACGTACATGTGTGCATGTGTACATGTGTACATGTGTGCATGCCGTATCTATATGTACATACAACATACACATATATATATATGTACACATGTACATGCACTCCCACATGTACATGTACATACATACATACATACACATAAATGTATATATGTACATACACATGTGCACATGCACACATATAAATATACATATACATTTACACATGTATTGAAAGTCTCTTTGGAGTTGTCAAATTTCTTATGTTATCTAAGTTGTTAGATGAACTATTGAACATAGAGATAGATATAAAGTTTGAACTATCTCATTCTAGATATATTTAAAGTTAAAAATGCTTTAAGTTTTGAAACTTGAAAATTTTGTTTAATTTAAATATATATTTGTTTAAATAGTTTTAAAATTTTCAATTTAAATTTGTTTAACATCATTTATATTTTCTTTTAATGATATGCATCTATCTCTATCTATTTACATATATATATATATATACATATATATATATATCATGGCTGATGAGGGATCTCATCATTCCCCTTGTTCTAAGCAAGATGCTCAAACTAGATCAAGTTTATTTTAGGATAGTATTGCTAGATTAGACAATGCTCTAAAATTTTTAGAGCAAACAATTCACAACTCCCCAATTTGGCTAATCGAGATAGATTAGTCACTATTAGACAGGAGATTTATAAAATGATCGAGATGATTCGATCATACAATCATTATGATGAAATCAACATTGAGCAGTTTTATTTGTCTCTTGCCAGGAGTGTTACCGACACAGTGAAACATAGAGAAGTTGCCAAATTAGTTTTAGGTGAAAATGTGTTATCCATGTTCCCATTTTATAGAGGAAAAAATAAAAATAGAGGATATGTGGTTACAAGGTGTGTAGATCCTCTTGTTGCGCCATTCATATACCCTAGATGGTTGGCAACACATCATAGATGGCCTCACAATGATGAGCTGCCACAATATTTTGTAAAACAGTTATATGCAAAATTTCATTTACATATAGAGGTGGACTACACATCTTATCCCGAGCATGCTGGCCAAGGTAAAGGTCATTTTTTTGACAAACCACAATTTAGATATTCAAATTTTCCACTACTTGTGGACAAGAGGGCATTAGTTGGCCCAAACCTTTTGGTTTTACCAAATTGTTTGAAATTGGCAACAGCAGGGGAGGCAACAATAGGCTCCACTCATAGACAAATTTTTTATAACATTGCCTCTATTACGATGCAGATTGATCAGATTTTCATCTGATCAAGTTGGTAGATACTTATTACGCCCAAAGATCAGACTTCCTCCCACTGAGGCTATATCTGCATCGTATGATCCATTTATTTGTGCCGATCTACCTACTCTTTCAAATGTCGAGCAGATGACCCACACGACTCTGCGTACTATGTGTAGAGTCTCAGTTTTGGATTTACTAGCAGCATATCAAGTTATCAGTGAGGACCATGGGATCGCTCTTGACCAGGTACAAGACTTTATTAGACAACAATATCC
>VDFB02364616.1:0-47081 GCA_007258455.2 Sequoia sempervirens | reverse complement strand
GGCCATTATTCTACAAAGACAACTGCACACAAGATCCTTAGGGTAGGTTATTACTGGCCAAAGGTCTTTAATGATTCTTTTTCATATGTAAGATGTGAAGCATTCCAGAATTTCTTAGGGAAAATGAAGTATCAGGGAGCTTTACCACTCAGATCTTTGCAGGTTGAAGCCCCTTTTCATCAGTGGGGAATTTATTTTATTGGGGAGATACAAGAGAAATCAAGTGGAGGACATAAGTGGATATTGGTAGCTACTGATTACTTCACCAAATGGGTAGAGGCAGTGCCAAGCAAGCAAGCAACAAGTAAAGTTGTAATCAATTTTTTAATGGATAACATCATTACCAGATTTGGTACACCATTAAGGTTGATCACAGATAATGGGATGTGTTTCAAATTTGATGAGTTTAAATATTTTTGCAGTACATATGGAATCACTTTTTCTTATGCAGCTCCTTACCATTCGCAAGCTAATGGTCAACCAGAGTCCAACAACAGAAGTCTTTTGAAGATCATAAGGAGGATGCTAGGTGGGAATAAAAAGGCTTGGGATTTAAAATTGAGGTTGGTTGTATGGGCTGATAGGATAACTATGAAAAAGGAAATTGGAAAATCCCTATTTGAATTAGTATATGGAGCACAAGCTAGGATGCCTTTACAAAATTTGTTACTAGTTTACAAATTTATCCTTCAGGAAGATATAGACATTCCTGAACCAATGGAAGAAAGAATGGAGTAGCTGGAAGAGCTTGATGAGATAAGAAGAGTAGCTCAAAACTAGAATGTGAAATTGCAGGCACAAATGAAGTATTTATTTGATAGAAGAGAAAAAGATAGAAAATTAAAAGAAAATGATCTAGTGCTAGTGTGGAATGCAAGGTGTCAGGAAAAGAAAAAGCATGGGAAATTTGAAGCTTTGTGGCTGGGACCCTTTGTTGTTGTTGGCAAGAAAGGTGAAGATTCATATTATTCGCAAAACATGACTGGTGAAGAACATGAGTTGCCTATACATGGGAAATTCTTGAAGCATTTTTTCTCTTGAGCAATACAGAGGATTAAGGGTTACCAGTGCATGGACAACTCTTGAAAATCCTCTCAAAAACTTCTTTTCCATGCACAGTAGTCTAGGAAATAAAAGGAATAGGAATTGCCAGTACATGGACAATCCTGAAATTCCTTCATTTAAAATAAATCTTTCCATGTACAGTAGTATAGGGTCGTGTTCATCTCCATTTCCATTCATTCCATCTTGCTCACTGGTCCATCACCTTGAGTTTCGTCTGCTCACCCAAAAATCTGGATCCTTGCAATGATCTCACAATCATTCATCCCCAGACGGAGCCACTGTTAGAACTATAAAATTTGAAAATTTGCATGGCTACATATACCCGTTATTTCCCAAAAGTTCCCATACCATCCGCTTTGCATATCATGTTTTCCCATGTTTTAGTTTGTTTTCATCATTTGGTCCCATAGAATTCATCTATCCTTGAGCATTTGAATGTATAATTCATATCAGCAAGTGATGGTGAGGGTCTTCCCAGTCCATAAAGCATTTTTATATTAACGTATATTTTTTGCAGTCTATCGGCAAGAGTTCGGGAATTCCATATAGCTATGATTTCATCTGAGGACACATATTGACAGGATGCAGTTCATTGTCTCAACGACCAAAGGATCCTATCGGCAAGAAAATCTTCATCGATATAAGTCATAGCGAGTACATGTGTGTTATACCAATGAAGCACAAAATGATTGTCGGTGAGACCTAAGTCATCAATATAAGTCATAACGGGCTTATTTGTGTCTTATTGATCGTGGTGCAATTCCAGAGTATCAAAAAAGAATCTATAATATTCTCAATGAGTTTCTCAGAAAAGTGGATCCTGTCGGTAGTATGATGTCATCGGGATGAGCTCATGGAGTCCTACCGACCCCCTATGTCACATCGACGGGATTACATTGGTAATGACTTAGCAATATGCATGTGGAAGAAATAATCATCAGTGAGACTTGCTTCATTGGCGAGAGCTAAGAGAGTCATGCCGAATGAAGTTCCATCGACAAAAAAAAAAACACAATGTCACAGTGATACTTAAGACCGAAAGGATAAAGTGTCGGGGAGACTCAAATCATCGGTGTAGCTACAAGACAACTTGGAAATAGAAGCAAAGATACAAATAAGCTATCGGTGAGACTCAGAACATCGGTATGACTAAATGACATCAGAGCGATATATAATCTATTGACTGTCGGGAGGACTTGGAGTGTCGGTATGACTACAAGACGTCTCACTGGGTGTCTAATGAACATGGAAAAGGCCTGAACAAATGGATCACTACAGATGTGAATGTGAAAGGATGCATCCTTTCAAATGGCTAATATATAAATACTCATTTTTTGACAGCGAATGAGGTATAGAGTAGGGAGCAAACAAAAAATACAGTAGATCAGAATGTTTATATTTTGAGACTATGATGCATGTAAAAAACGATGGAGATTTTAATTGAATTCATTTGATTTGGTGACATTTTTTTGGTTTCAGTTGTTTGTTGTGTTAATTAAAAGTATTGCTGAAGTTTTCTCCAAGGTTGATGTTTTCTAATTATTTAAACTGATATATCAAGGATATTTTTTAGTTTATCAGTGCACAATTGTTGTATCTGTATGGTTGGATTAATTGGTCCTTTCAAGGAGAGATTAAATCTTTTTATTCAATCATAGTAATTAGGGAATCTCATTTGGATTATTAAGAAGAACTTGGTAATCGCATTCCTACATGTTTATACCAGTTATAAACTTAAACCTATATGCCAAACAATTTGAGTTTTTTCCAGAAAGAAGTTACTCATTTCAGATTTTCATTTGACTTTGTACACCCAATAAGGCACTAGTCTCTACTATTTCATTGTTTAATTTCATTCAATTTTATCATATGAACACATTAGATTTAGCCTTGATATTGCTTATACAATTTAGATCAAAATAAAACTCATTTATCCACTCCCATTTTCCAGTGTGGATAAATTGCTTTAGGAAATGAACAAAGTTCAAGTCTGCCTCATTGCTATAGGTATACCCTCCTAGGTCTGGCAGCACCTGAAGAGTAGAAGGTTCAAATCATTTGGCCTTGTCTATTACCCTGAAACGTTGTGAAAGCTTGCCAACCTTTCATGGTTCAAACCTGCGGTTTTGAGAGCTAACAGATGCAACCTTCAAACTTTGCAAATTTGAAGTGCCCATGTTGAAAAAATTGCTTTGCACACTCATAAGTGCCCTTGAAAAATCTGCCCAAGTGACCTACTTTGGAAGGTCATAATTCGAAGCCAGTTGAATTTCATGCCAAACCCATTGGTGAGCATATTCAATTGACATATGTGACCATACATGTCAGTTTTTAGCTTCCTGTGATGAGTTTTGACAAGGTTTTGAAAGGAAAAGTTGGAGGGTTCTAGGACTATTTTGTTGTTTGTAAACTCTTTGTCCTACGAAGTGACCTCCTGTTCGAGTGGGTATTTCATAGTTGGATGATCATCATGAAAAATGGATTGGTGCCCTACATTCCTCTCACATAAATATGCTCCTTGGTCCAATTTCAAAGCCTCAGGATCTGATTTTATATTTTTCCTAGATCAAAAGAAAATACAATTTGTTCTATTTTTACATCTACATTTCCAGAATTTTTCAAGGAGCCCAACTTTGACCCTCAATATCTTGTGACGAATGTTGATTGAGGGAAAACCCTCTTGTACACATACTTATTGGACCTAAATGATCTAGTGTTTCCAGTGGCAATTTCCTAGGAGGTGATTTGATATTTTTTTGAAGTGGTGACTTGGTGAGCCAGAATTGGTTTTGAACAAGTGCAGTTGCAGAAAAGTCTGGCTGAGCCACTTTGGCATTGAATATCTTGCACCTCGAAATCTTTTTTTCTAAACTGTTTGTTGCACTATGTTTTCAGTTCAAATGTATACATGCTTATGGATTTTCATTGCTCCAGGATGTTGTTTGACTGGTTTTCTAGGGCAATTATAGAGGCCACTTGACCTATTTTGACCATTGTGCAAATATACTAGAAAGCATATTTTAATGACAACCCACTTCAATTTTTCATGCCAGGAACATTCAGGGGCAGTCTTAGAACAATTAGGGATGAAACTTGTTTGAAAACAAAAAAAAATTAGCTGGGCCCACATTGGGACCCGACATGCTTTACATAGTTATGAAGTTGTATATGTTCCAATGTTGGTAATGGAGACAAAATTAGTGATGATGTCATTAAAGAACCACAAGAATGCACGGGGGCCAAGTTTGGTATCTTAGCTTATGATTCAAATAATGATAATTATATTCCAACCTATAGGTGGTTGTTTGCATGAAGCAAATATGGAAATGCTCACTTTGAATGAGGAGATTACTTATTTACATAACAATAGAAAATGTGTTTATACTTGTCAAAATTCAGACCCATGTGTGAATCCCTCAGGGGATGAAATGTGGACGTTCATATTGATACAAAGGAGGACAATATTGACTGTGATGTCCATGGTAAGAGTGATCATAAAGCTTTGACATTGGGTTATATTGTGAAATTTTAAAGCCTTCTCTTGGAGCATTCCAAATGGAGTTTATTGATGAAATTGGTGAGCACGGTGATGGACACAAGGATGTTTGTAAAAGTGAACTCCTTCAGCCTATTAACCATGAGAAATGGACCCATGGGAAAAAGTCACAACATTATTTATTTTTTCTCTGTTATTTGAACATCTACATGATACTGAAAAAGCAACTCATATAGGCTAATATCATTCAAATTCCCTGATAATGTAGATGGAGATCTATATTTTGCAAAATTTGATAATGCAAAGAAAATTATTACACAAATGCATGTTGTCATTGCAAGAAATATCCTTGCTCAATGTGTGATGTGAGGGCAACCACCGACAGAACATTGGGGACATTTACCAAATTTTAAGCCAAGACAAATACAAACCAAGAATCAACGTTAATAAACTCTGATGCCTAAGTATGGAGTAAGCATGCAAGGAGAAGAGGGACCAAAATAGGTGCAACCAGGAAGAAAACATTGATCTAAAAACAAGGAATTGAAAGTTGTGGTTGCTCATAGGGAAAGAGACAATTGAAGGATGCACCCTACAGATTAGATGGAAAGAACTCTTATGTTGATTTTTACTTGGAAATGAGAATTGTTTGCAATTCTCTACAATAATAGGAAGGATCCAACTCGCGTAGTAGTACATCTTGAAGAACGCTCGAACTATGTTGTAGTATGTTGGCACAGTGACCAGGAAGTTTTTGCGCTGCAAATTATGGAGTTGCCATCATGCTCATTGAATGGGGAAAAATTGATAGGGTAAACCAAATATTTGTTACAGGTTCGAGAAGCTACTAAATGGAACATCATTGTTGGATGCTAATATGAACAAATTAAGCACGTTTTTACTTTGCAAAAGGCGGTTTGTGCCTGCAGTGAAAATGTATCAAAATTGTTTGAGGAAATTATAGTTTGATGTAGTGCCAAGAAAGATGTATGTTGCATAGGGCACCATCAAGCTTGCAGAGAAGGGGTTGATTCAATATTGTAGATACAAGGTGCCACTACTATATACATTTGGCTTTGCCACCATAACTAAGAAGGAGTTGAAGGTGAAGATTTAGGGTAGAGGCAAGATCAATGATAGAGGGAGAGTGAGAGATGTGGTCTAATCTAGGCCCTAGCCCGCAAGACTACACAAATAAAATATTGTTTTCTTTAGAGCCGCGTGGTGTGCAAGGAGGTAAAGGGCAGAATAAATAAAGCTTTCATGGGAGGAACAAAGCCCTTTTCACTACAGGGTAAAATGGAAGTGCTATTTTTCATTGGAAGGGGAATTTTTTGTTGAAGAATCAAGATGAGTGCAAGCAAAATACAAGGGTATGGTTTGTTATTGCAAAGGAGGAGGGAAGAGAGAAGATTTTTTTAGTTTCCTTTTTTCCAATCAATGGAGGATGAAGCTTCTAGGTGTCTTTAATGGATTAATTTTAGGGCTCTTCTTCCTTCTATATCTTCTTATTCCTTCTCAATTGTAAGGGGTTCTAAATTTTTGTGTGGGGATGGGTAGATAGAAAAATGTTGAATCCAAGTCACAGATAGAATATGTAATTATAATGTTTTTATTTCATGAGTAAATATCAATCATTTTGTGCAAATGGAGCATGATTGTCATCAAATTGTCTCCAGATTTGTATACTTTAAATCATATGAATTTATTATACAAAGTATTTTGAATTTCTCATCTCAATTTCCTTGAGATTTTGTTGTTTGTTCATGGTTTTATTTCAAAGAAATAGTTAAATTACTTTGAGAAAATAATTGTGATTTCAAGTATTCAAGGTGGATCTATAAAAATAATTTTGATGACAACAAGAGTGGATCTGTTAGTGCGAGGCATTATTAGTTTTGAATCCATTGGTTGGAGTTTATTTGCTGATGAGATTTTCTTTATTATTCTATATTTGACTCCATGGCCCAAAATTAGGCATTGATTTGTCATTAAGCTAAATTCATTTTTAGAAGCAAATTATTAATTCAAAATCATTTTAATTTATGTTTTTTGGTTTAGGTTTGGTGTAAAATTTTGCTTCACAGTTCCTAAGTGAGTGTTGAGATACCAAAAATATAGCTAGATTTGAAGTTGTCAAGACTTTCCTTGGTATACTTTAATTGGGAATTATTTGCTATAAAATGCAATGTATGTGCATAATTGAAGTGAGTCTTTAGGCATTGTGAAGGGAGACCCACCTTGGTCTTGTAGAGCCAGAAGTGTAGGAGATTTCAGTCTTTCATTGAATCTTGTTCATTGGCCAAATCCATCTTTGAGTTTGAGCATTAGAAATTGACCATTCTTTAGGACTCATTGAATCTATTGATTTGGAAAACAAACATTGAGGACTTACAATTTGAGTTTGAAGTTGTACTGGAGAAATATTTCAAGATGAAAACTTTAATATCCCCCAAATGGTACAAGATATTGAGGCAATTCTTTTGCCATCATATGCATTTTCCAATTCCACTTCTTGGGGTGAATTTTTGAGATCCATACATGTCTGTTTAGGGCAAATTACTAAAAATAGTAAGTGATAATTTTTTACCCTTTTGGACTTCTGACCATCTTACACCCCTTAAGTGCCATCATGGGACTCAAAAAAACTAAATAACATAAGTAAAAACACTTTTTGGTGATGCAGGATTGCCCCTACACCACTAGATGCTCTTGCATCAGACACCTAGGGTAATATGAGAAGTGACTTTTTCAAATCTTTGGTGTTGGAGGAAAACCAAGATAGTTAACCTCTACCTTAGCCAACCATGATGAATATTCAATAGGGATTCCCTTCCATTTAACAAGATATTATTCATACTACCTGTTGAACTTGTACTTCTTTCCACATGACTATCCAAGATTTCTTCTATCTCTTCTTTATTTGAAGTAGGTATCAAAATATTCATTGTTATTTTATTGTTCCATCCTCCATATCTCCTTTATGATTCTCTATCAAATCAGCAATGTTAAACATAGGAGAGATATTTATCTCACTTGGCAACTCTACATCATAAGCATTTCCTGAATCATGCTTCTTCAGTATTTTGCATGGTCTGAATTTCTTCATTTTCAACTTGTTATGCATTCCCATTGGGAGCTTTTCTTTCCTAAATTTAACCATGACTTCATCTCCAACTTGGAATTCCTTAAATCTCCACTTTTGATCTTCCTTAGCCTTGTACTAAGAATTCATCTTATTGATATGATTTATTACCTCTTCATGCAAGTTCTTCAAGTGCTTTGTAAAATATTCAACCTCGACACTATTCTTTTCCCCTTTTTCCATATTCCTCAACTCAAAAGCATTCCTTGGACTAATCCCATATACAATCTGCAATGGGGATTTACCATTACTCTTGTTGATAGTAAGAAAAATTTTCCCTATGAAATCAAATCCCATCCCTTGGGCTTATCTCCTACTGAGCACCTCAATAGGTTTCCCAAAATCCTATTCACCAGCTTTCTTTTTCCATTAGTCTGTGGATAGTGTACAAAATTGAACTTCAAATCCATCTTCAACTTCTTCCATAATGTCCTGCAAAAAATAACCAACAAATTTGGTATCTTTGTCTGAAACTATACTCTTTGGTAGATAATGTAGTCTCACCACCTCTCTGAAAAACAATTTTGCAATGTGAACAACAACACAAGTCTTATGACACAATGAAATGTGTCATTTTTGAAAAAGTTTCAACCACCACAAACGTCGAATCATGTCATTTTTGTGTCCTTGGTAAACCAAGAACAAAGTTCATGCTAATATCTTCCCATGACTTCTTTGGTATGGATAATGGCTTATATAGCCCAATATTATGACTTGCCCCATTAGCCATTTGGCATACTCTACAACTTTGTACAAACTTCCTCATATCTTGTTGTAACTATGACTAGTAATAATTCCAACTAACAAGAGAAATGGTTTTATCTCAACCAAAGTGTCTGTCCAATTCTCTAATATGTTTTTCCTTGATTAGGTTCTCTCTCATAGAACTCTTCGAAATGCATAATTGGCTTCCTATAAACAACAACCCATCTTGGATTAAGAAATCCATCCATTTTTCTTATCTCGAGTAACATGTTCCAAACAAGCCTTCCAATATTCTACAAAGTCTAGATCTTCAGGATACAAGCTCTTGAGTTCATTGAACCCAACAACATTTATTCTCATCTCCATCAACAAAAATTTCCTTCTACTTAAGGCATTTGCAACTTTGTTTGACCTTCCACTTTTGTGCTTCAAAGCAAAAGTATAACTCTACAAAAACTCAACCCATTTTAAGTACCTTTGGTTTAAATTTCCTTGACTATTAAGATATTGCAAAGCCTGATGATCAGTGTATAAAACATTTTTTTGGAAAAAAGTAGTGTCTTCATTTCTTCAAATCCTGAACAATAGCATAAAACTCCTAATCATAGACAAAATATTTCTTCTTAGCATCATTCAACTTCTCACTAAAATAGGCAATGAGCTTACCTTCTTGACTCGAAACAACTCCTACGACACTACCACTAGCATCACAATCTACCTAAAAAACCTTATTGAAATCTGGAAGTGCCAAAATAGGTTGCTCTATGATTTTCTTCTTCAACATATCAAAACTCATAGTTGCTCTTATAGTTCACTAAACTTATTTTTGTCCCCTCTCATTGTATTAGTTAAGGGTACACAAATACTACTAAAATTCTTAATAAATTTTATATTAAAACTTGCTAAACCATGAAATGATCTTACCTCTGTAATGCTCCTCAATGTAGGCCTTTCAATGATAGCCCTCATGTTTTTGGATCCATTTTAAGACCCTCAGCTAAGATAAAAATATATCAGATACACCAACTCTCTCTTCAAAAAATTACATTTCTTTAGATTAATTAGCAACTTCTCCTCATTAGCTTCTCAAAAAATCTTTGGATATGCATCAGGTGCTCCTCCAATGTCTTACTGAAAATAAAAATATCATCCAAATAAACAATGTCAAAAATTTCTAAAAATTCTTTCAATACCTCATTCATAAGTTGCATAAATGTGCCTAGTGTATTGGTTACCCCAAATGGTATGAAGAACCACTTGTACAAATCCTCTTTAGTATTGAAGTTGTCTTCCACTCATCTCCTTCTTTGATACTATAGTGTAGAAAATTGTATACCTTTACAATTTCACATTATGTTTTGTCCCCCTAATTTATTAGACTTAATTAAGCTTCCAATTTTGTAAATTATGCATTCCAAAGCCTAATTCTTACCATTTTTCTAAAAAAGGAACCAATATTAAATAAATGCATTCAATCATTAAATTTCCCTAGATTATGTGTGTCCTAGAAATTTTGGCTAGGACCCATTCACCCATGGGAAAATGGGTCCCCTTTATTATATAGGGACCATTCACCCATGGGAAAATGGGTCCCCTTTATTAGCTAGGGCCCAAATTCAAATATGTTTTTGGTGGCATTTTAATGCCCAAAATTCAAATTGTAAGTGTCGGCTTTTGGAATCTAATTTTCAGGAAATTGGATAAACACCTATAAATACATAGTCTTTTTATTATTTGAATTCTAAGAAATAATTTTGGAGAACTTATGATCAAGCATTATTGTCAAGAGAAGAATTAAGCATCCAAGAATGGCATTATCAGTCATTTATAGTAGTAATTCAAGATCCAACATCATATCAAATTTTATGTGTTTAAGTTGTCGTGCGAAAGCTAATAATTGTTGTAGGTCTTGAAGCATCCAAGAATTCAATCAAATCTATCAAGAAAGATCAAAACCCTTCAAGATGTGTTTATCTTCAATCCTTCAAGGAAGCCATTGAAGGGTGGTGAGTTGCAACAATTTGTTCATCCATCATTTCCTTGCTTTCCATTAAGGTTTTCATCATTGGCATTGCCATACTGAAAGTGAGAATGCTATTCACAGGGTTTGATTGAGGCAAACCCCTATATGGTACAACCATTTTCCCTCTTTGTGTATGTGCAAGTTACAAGTTGAAGAAGGATTAAAGATATCTTGAAGAGAAATTTTGCATTATTGCATTTGTTGTCATCATTCTTGTCAAGACATGAAAATTGAATTGCATAATTTATTTACGACATTCCAATAGTGGGACCTATTGAAAATAGGGTCTCAGATCCAACACCAGAGGACCTCAAAAGTTGATCAGGACCCTTGTACAAAGACCCATTTTCCATATGGTGACTCTATCTTTGTAGGCACATCAAAACCAAAAAAAAATAGAAGGTTTGTTGTCCTCTACACCTTCCAAATCAATCGTAACTTGACTATTTATGTCTGTCAGTTATCGGGATCTTAAATTTTACATATTAGGTCATATATTATCATTAGGTTAATCATTCCAAATTATTTCCAATCTATTCCAATCCCCTAATTAGATATAGATCAAGGTTTTATTGCCTCACCTTCAGGGTTGAAAGTCAATCTTTTCACCTTGTTATCTACATCTCTAATGAAACTTGGAAAAAGGATCCATTGCATCCTAGATTTTTTGCATTTAGGACCTAGGATCCATTTTTTTGGTTTCATTTTGGTGAACCCAACATGTTAACACTATAAAATTCATGAAATTAGGAGTTTTTCAAACCCTAAATTTAGGTTTTTCCTTTCATTGCTTTGCATTTCTCATTTAGTGTTTCATCTTTGCATCATAAATTTTGCATCACATATTGCATTATAGATTGCATTAGTGTCATATTTATATCAGATTTACATTTAATTTTCATTAATAAAGTGGTTAAAAGTCAAAAATTGTTCATTTCATGTAAATTGCATCTTTCATTTTAGCTCAAAAATAAGTAAAAAAATTACACAGTTTTGTTTCAAAATGGTATCAAAATCATCATTTTCAGATTGTGGCATCTTAAAATCAATCAATTATTGCATTTTAGATATAAAATTTGCATTAAAAATTTGTTAGAACATTTTCACCTTTGTTTCACACTTGCATCTTATATTACCTTGTCCTAAATTGAGCAAAAACATTAAAAATAGTCATGGATCAACTTGTTTGCAACCAGAGAAAGAAACATCAAATAGAAACATAAAAATTGATTTTTTTAGTTTTGAGAACCTTGTACAAAGATCAATTCACCCTTGGGTAACCTTGTCCTTGTATAGGTGTCTCAGACAACTTTTGCATAGCCTTTTGTCTCTATATTATTATTCCATTTTTTCCTACAATTATCTAATTTGAAATTTTGGAAAAATGTTATTACATGTGCAAGAAAGGTTTCAATTTGTTTTATTTGTTACAAATTTTGGAAAAAATGTTACATTTCAGTATTAAAAATCATCAAATCCATAGGACAATTGTTTACATTTTCTAAAGCATTGCATAATTTTTGTATAGTTTTCATGTTTGCACAAACTCAAAACCTTAGGTTGTTACAACACATTACAAAATCCATAAGGAAAGTAGAGCCATGTTTCCTTTTCAAACATAAGGTTTCATATGGTTAGTCACCCTCCTAATATCTCTTCCATTTGTGAGAATGTTATAGTGTAAGAGAATGAAATCATGGATAATTATGATAATCATTGTGGCACAATACCTCTCCTCCTTGTGAAGAAGTTACCTTGGTGTTAGAAGACCCAATCATTGAGTGTCATGAGAATATTTTTTGTACCTCTTTTAATACTTCTACCATTTAGGAAGATATTATGGAACAAGAAGATTAAATCATTGATAGATTTCTTAATATAAATTTTCCTAGTCTTCATTCATCTCCAAATATCTCTCCCAATTATGAGGATGTTTTGATGCAAGAGGATGAAATCATTGAAAATCGTGATAATCATAGTTGTTCTACTCCTAATACCTCTCCTATTTGTGAAAAAGGTATCTTGGTGTTAGAAGATACAATAATTGAGCATCATGAGAATGTTGTTTGGTTCTCTCCTCCTACCTCTCCTACTTGGGAAGATATTGTTGGGAAAGAGGATGAAATCATTGATACATTTATTTCAAAAGATAATGAGATGGATTTCTTAGACGATGATAATAAGGTCGCCTTAGATTCACCCTCAATATAAGATCATCAACGGGAAGTAAAATCCATTGATTTTATGAATGCACAATTTTCCATTAGATCTCTCTTGATTATTAGACCTCCTAAAACTCCTTTTAGTCCTCTAATTATTGGACCTCCTAATCCAATCCTCATTATAGGACCTCTTGAACCCCATGGCCATATCCTAAGTTTTGCAAAACAACTTACTAGTAATCATGTGTCACAACAACCAAGTTATCACAAAGTTGCTCACACATATAACACTAAGAATAACAAGAAACCAAGACAAAATCCAACATCCATCCCATTGCTTCAACCATATCTCCCACTTGCACCTAATATCTAGTAGCGTAGTAGTAAAGAATATGATCTTGTTGAACAATTTCACAACACTCTTGCTAAGATCTCCCTTTGGGATTCGATCCAATCATCACCAACTTACCACAGTATGATTCAAAATTCCTTACAAGAATTTGTCATCCCTCCTAGTACACAACTAAATGATGTGGCAGTTTTGATTGAGAAAATGAATTCACCTAATTTGGACATTTTCTTTCATCAAAGTGAATTGCCTCCTTTGGAAATGTAAAAGAAAAATGATGCTTTGATGATAGCATATGTTATTAACAATTTTTGAATTAGATGTACCCTTGTTGATAATGGTTTGGCACTTAATGTTTTTATTGTGAACCTTTTGGATAAAATTTGCATTGATAAGACAAAAATCAATTAGTTAAGTTGTCTATTTGT
Source organism: Sequoia sempervirens (assembly GCA_007258455.2). Taxonomy (NCBI): domain Eukaryota; kingdom Viridiplantae; phylum Streptophyta; class Pinopsida; order Cupressales; family Cupressaceae; genus Sequoia; species Sequoia sempervirens. The sequence goes on along the minus strand of VDFB02364616.1, from coordinate 33,708 downwards.
GGTTTTGATAATATGGGAAAATAACCACTTGGTGTAATAATGTTACTTGTTAAGGTTGGTAGGGTTACATTGAAAAATCCTATCCATGTCATGACCCATGATATTTCATATAATATTCTCTTGGGTAGACCATGGATTCATGCAATGAAAGGAGTGTCATCAACACTTCATCGTCTAATGAAATACATTTATAACAATAAGGTGTACACAATAAAAGCTGATCCTAAATTTGAGAATCGTTTACAAACTAAAATAGGAATGATGAATCCTTTTAGAACATTGACACCAACTACAAAAATGGAACCTTTACAATTTAAGGACAAGGATAAGTGTCTTCCATCATAGGCTAAGTAGTTAGATGATGACTGGGGTGTATTATATTTTACACCTACATTCACTAGAGAATACAAGATTACACATAAATTAGGAAAAGAGAAAGAAGCAACAATGATATCAACTAAGTCATCAAAAACATCTCATTCCACAACTTTTAGAAAGAAATAAGAAAACACAAGTTATGATGAATATGATCATGACAAACCACCTTCTTTGAAAGAAATGAAAGAACTTTATGGAAGAGGTTATGATCTTTTGAAACAACTTGGATATAATGAAAAAGGGTGTGGGATAAGAGAACAAGGTATCTATGTCCCCATAGATCCTAACATGCAAGAAACAACAAGAGGTATTGGTTATTGTTCTTCAATTAAAAAATAGCATTAGTTGTTGTTCCTTGCCATGTGGTAGTTGTAGTATCATAACATATTCACTACCATGCATGGGGGGTATAAACTTGGATTTATGCAATCATTTTATTTTGCAAGGAGCATCATATCATCATCCATTTGGCATACCTTTTATCCTCACACTTGGGGGAAAGGGGTTAGGTAGCCTTGTCCTAGGTGTATTTCTTATTGAAACCCCTAACTTTCTCCTTAAAATGTTATTGTAGAAAGTACACTAAAATTTTAAGGGGGGCATATAGTCCCCCAATTATTGTTTACATGTTCCATTCTTAGTGATGATGGCATACCTCTCCTAGGAAGTGTGATCATAATAATAAAAGTGTAGCCTTTCTTGATTCATGTGAAGTATCACTTTTATGGTGATAGAATTAATGTCCCATAAGAGTGTGACCTTTCTTGGCATATTCCATTCCTCTTGGTGGTGATGCTATGGTTATAATTCCTAAAGGTGTGAATCTTTTATTCCTCAACTAGTCCTCTCTTGGTGTTGATGTCAAGTGTGATGTTCCCTAAGGTGTTACCAAGTTCATGCATTAAGTAAAAACCCTTTGATTATCTTTATTGTTTACCTCTTTTTTTGTTGCATTTAAACCTTGTCATATTCATGGCCATCAAGAATAATACAACTTTCTTGCTAGTGGCTCCATGTGTTTTATGAGTGTCGAGCATAATGCAGCCTGCTAACCATGTAGATATTGATCATTTTGTGTCATCTTATCAAAGTTATTAGGGAGTATAACTTTTGGTATGGATTAAAAAATGGGTACACACCTATAAACTTGGTATGTACTTCCCATTTATGCCACCTTTTTGTGGATACACACCTATAAACCTAGTGCATCCTTCCCAAATTTTTATGAGTACACACCTTGTAGACCTAGTGTGTGTTTCTCATCATATCCTTGGGGAATCACCTAGTGAATATCAAACTTCAATAGCTCTTGTGAGTATTTTATGGACACATAGCATAATAAAACTTGCTAGTATATCTTTTTCTTTTCTCTTTGAATTAATTTTGACATTATATGTTTGCATATCTTGTGTTGTTGCTACATGCATATGTTCCTTTGTGCCTATGTTGGTTTGCCATGGGATCTTAGATCCTAGGGGCTTGGACATCTCCCTTGATCCTTTGTCATCCTATATTTCTAACATTTGTGTGCTTGGACCTCTCTTGATATATATATTTCTACTTTAGTGTGAGTTTTATTGTAAATTCATACTCTCACTAAAGTGGGGGCTAAATGTAGTGTAGAAAATTGTATACCTTTACAATTTCACATTATGTTTTGTCCCCCTAATTTATTGAACTTAATTAAGCTTCTAATTTTCCAAATTATGCATTATAATGCCTAATTCTTACCACTTTCTAAAAGGGGAACCAATATTAAACAAATGCTTTAAATCATTAAATTGCCTCAGATTATGTGTGTCCTAGAAATTTGGGCTAGGACCCATTTTCCCATGGGCGAATGGGTCCCCTTTGTTAGCTAGGACCAAAATTCAAATATGTTTTTGGTGGAATTTTAATGTCCAAAATTCAAATTGTAAGTGCCGGCTTTTGGAATCTAATTTTTGGGATATTGGATAAACACCTATAAATACATATCTTTTTATCATTTGAAATCTAAACAATAATTTTGGAGAACTTATGATTAGGAATTATTTTCAAGAGCATAATTGAGCATTCAAGAGTAGCATTATCAATTATTTATAGTATAAATTTAAGTTCCAACATCATGCCAAACTTTATGTGTGTTCAATTTTTCATGTGAAGACTCATAATTGTTATAGGTCTTCAAGCATCCAAGCATTCAAGAAAATATATCAAGAAAGATAAAGCCCTTGAAGAGATGTGTTTTTCTTCAGTGCTTCAAGGAATCCATTGAAGTGTGGTTAGTTGCAAAAAAACATTCGTTCATCATTTCCTTCCTTTTTCGTTAAGGTTTTCATCATTGACATTGCCATAGTGAAAGTGGGAACACTATTCACGAAATTTGATTAAGGAAAACCCATATATGGCACAACCATTTTACTTCTTTGTGTATGTGTAGGTTATATGTTGAAGAAGGATTGAAGAGATCTTGAAGAGAAATTCTGCATTGTTGCATTTGTTGTCATCATTCTTTTCAAGATACAAAAATTGAGTTACAAAATTTATTTATGACATTTTGACAGTGGGACCTGTGGAAAATGGGGTCTCAGATCCAACACCAAAGGACCTCAAAAGTTGATCACAATCCCCATACAAAAATCCATTCACCATATGGCAACCCGGTCTTTGTAGGCACATTAAAACCAATTTTTTTGAGTAGGTTTGTTATCCTTTGTACCTTCCAGATCTGCTAAAACTTGACTGTTTCTACATGTTTATTGTTGGGATCTTATATTTTACATATTAGTGCATATAAGATCATTAGGTTAATCATTCCAAATCATTTCCAATCCATTCCAATCGCCAATTAGATATAGATCTAGGACTGACTAGCACACCTTCAAGGTTGAAAATTAATCTTTTCATGTTGTGATCTACATCTCTAATGAATCTTAGAAAAAGACTCCATTGCATCCTAGGTTCTTTGCATTTAGGAGCTAGGATCCCATTTTCTTTGTTTTAGATACAGATTTGATGATACTAACTCTTCAAGTCAATCTTCATGAATTACTTGGCTTCACTCAAACAATCCATAAGATCATCCATCCTTAGTAATGGAAATCTATATTTGATTGTAATCTCAGGTGATCCCATAATAGTGGTTTACAATTTTTGGCCAAACTGGACACTGAAATTCTTATTTTTAACTAAATCTTCACATTCGAGCACCTATAGCGGCTAAACTGTGAGGAATTTGAAGATGGTGCAAACTAGAGTCTCATCAAATTTTGTCTGTAGATTCTAAAAATATTTTTTTCAAAATTTTTGGAATCAAATTACACTTCTTTGTCCATCTCCCACGAAAATTTATTTTTTTCAGAAAACAACATTTTTAAATTGTGACGCACACCGTATAATGCATAACTTTTTTTCCATGAAGGATAAAATTCTAATTCTTTCAAATTTATATTTGTAACTCTGATATATAGTGCTTCCACTTGGTTAGATAGTTTTTTTTTTAATATTTTTTCCTTAATCAAGTTTCAAATTCAAACGAATTACAATTCAGACACTGCACGACTGTATAATGCTTAACTTTTTTTGTATATGTCAAAATTTTATTTTATTTTTTTTGTTGGATCAAGGACTTCAATATCTGGTGCACTCATATTTTTCAAATTTTTTTTGATAATCTTCTATTTTTCCACATGTGAAGAACAAAGAAATTCATTTTAGATGAAAAACCTATGTTTAATAAAACTTAAAAAACAAATACATAACAAAACCAAAACATATTAAAATTATATTCATTGGATAACTTGTTCTAAGGAATACCATAATCATTTGAAATAAATTTTAAATGAATTCATTTGATCCCCCAAAAGCTAAATCAAAAGTGATTTTTTATCAGCATTTTGATAGGTGTAAAGGAGACGCATTTATAGGTATGGTTTAAAACTAGCGAGGTTCTATCCAAGCGGGTTTGATCTAAGGTGATTTGATCAAACCCTCTTCAATTGGAATCCTGAAAATTGAACTTTTTAAGGCTTAAATCATTATATTTTCTAAAAATATGTGATTTCAGCTAAAATTCGTTCCTCTCAAGAATTGTAAATGACTATTATGACAGCACCCCTTGTTAATGGATCGAGAGTTTGTAAATATTTTCCATTTTCCATATTTCTTTAATGCTAGTACTACAAGTACAACACATAGACTCAAACTCTCTTGAATTAATCCTTTCTTTAATAGCTCTTGAACCTTTTTTTAGCTCCTCATTCTTTGCAAGAGTCATTCTATGGGTTGCCTTATTTGGAAAATCAATTCTTGGTATCAAATCCATTTGGTGACTGATCTTTCTCATTGGTTGCAAACCCTTAGGTACATTATCTAACACAATATCATGGAAAAAATTTAATAGATCTAAGACTTTTATGGGTATATCTTCACCCTCTTCTTTATTAACTCTAGGAATCAATGCATAACACATATGCTTGTGCTTCATACCATCTAAAAAAATTCTACCATCATCTAAATAAATTCTAGCACTACTACCTTATTTTTCCTTCCACTTCCTTCAGGGGCTTCAACCTGTGGTGAACTCCTTCCTTTATTAGGGAATATATGTTGGCATGCTCGTCATGTATTACACACCAATCAAATCGCCATAGTCTTTCCAATAACATATGAAAAGCACCCATAGGTATGATGTCACATGGTACTTCCTCATAGCTCACTAAATATTGCTCATTGACCAAAGCTATATGGTCCTTCTGCAACCATGTAATCCAATATGGATGTGTATGTCTACTTCTCCCCAACTACAATTTTTTAACCATCTCCTCTAAAACAATATTATCAGTACTACCACTATCAATGATAAAATTATCAACTTTACCTTCACATTTGCACCTTGTGTGAAACAAACTCTTCCTCTAAATTGGAGCTTTCTCCTCATTCATCAAGACTTTTCATGTGAAAATAACTTCTCTTTCAACATCTTCAAAATGCTTAGATTCAACATCGTTATCTACATATGGAACTTGTGCATTACCTTTGGGTCATCTACATGTCCTTATTAATATTGTGGACATGTGTATGCTTGGTGTCCTTCTTCTTCACATTGGAAATAGGTTCCATGAAAGCCTCCTATTCCAAGGCTTCGTCCAAACCTTCCTCTTCCTCTTTGGTCACCATTACTTTTCTCATGAGGGTGATAGGAATTATCTCCTTTATGTTTCTGACTGCTACTAGCTTTTTCCTTCTTCTTTTTGTCTTCATTTTGTCCTCCATATGATCTTTTTTTGGTCCTTTCACCATGACCTCTTCCTCTTTTCTTTCTTTCAAATCTTCTATTCGATTTTTCTTCTACCTTTAGGGAAAATTAATAGGAATCTTCAATAGTAGTCATCCTAACCAAACTTATCTCCTCTTGAATGATTGATTTCAACCCATTTATATAATGAGCTACCTTTTTCTTTTTTTCCCTTAGAATGGCCTATTTTTATCATGACCATGTAAAACTCTTTAGTATGCTCTTTGACAAACCTACCTACTTTCTTTGAACAAACCTTGCATCCTTTTCAACAACTCTAACTCATAATCAATGAGGATGTACTATCTCTTCATCCAATCCCATCTTGATATTTTTTCTTTCCCTCTCCTATTTCTTTCTAATTGTATTCATTTCCACCAAATATAGGCATGAAATTCTACATTAGTCTTTGTAAATTTGACCCTCTCAGAATCTTACACCTTCTCATACTCAAAGTAATCCTTTATATCAATGATCTAATCAATCAACTCTTTTGGGTTAATATTTTTAGAAAATGTAGAAACATCAATAGTTGGCCTTTTTCCAATCCTAGAGATGACCTTAAATAATCTTTTATCAAGATCTAGTGCATCTTGCTCTTCTTCAAATTGTTCTTTTTGTTTAGCTTCATCTTCACTTTCATCTCCCCTCCTTGGCTCAAACCCTCTACACAACTCCTCTTGTAGTGTTTGAACTTATCTTTACAAGGCTCTAAAACCCTCTTTGGGTACAACAATATTTCTTCCACCACCATGGTTTCTTTGAGAAGGAATTATGATCAATTTTTTCACAAATCCATAACCACAAGTCCCGATACAAACTATCTCACATTCAAAAATCTATTTACACACTTAGGAACTCCTTCTCTGACACCACTTGATGACGAGCTACTCCACCCAACACTCACAGAGAACATAACAAAAAATATTAACATAGAAAATGTAGGAAAAAATAACCCACTTTCGATTACTTTCAAAAAATCAAATTATAGATTCAAAAATTACAATGCTACAACCACATAGGCTTGTTCACTACAAGTAAAATCAACTTTGTAAGAAAAATCTATTATTCAAACCCAAAATATCTATTAATAGAGCCACCTCCCATAACCTCTATTCAACCCTTTATTTGGCACCAATAACTGCCTCAAAGTGTTTTGGAAAGTGTAACTCTCCCTTTTGTTTTGGCACCAAAAGTCCAATGATTCATTTTCCCTCCTAGGAAGATATTTTATTGAAATTCACTTTTTGGTGGCACAACTTCTCAAAGCCATAACTTTTGACTCAGGTGTCTAATTTTCTATTATAATAGATTGTTGGAAATATCTCAAAGAGATCTACAATGCCGAAATCATCTAAAGGTCAATTTATCCACTTTTTGATCTTTTTGAGGTTTCTAAGGACGTCAATTTTGAGTTTGAAATTATATTGGTGAAAATTTCTAGGATAAAAACTTTAATATCTCCCAAACAGTGCAAATATTGAGATGATTCTTTTTCTATCTAATATATTTGTCAATTCCACTTCTTGGGATAAATTTTTAGGTTCATATGTATCGGTTTAGGCTAACTTACTAAAATAGAAAGTGACCATTTTTTACCTTTTCAGAATTATAATTGTCTTACACCCCTTAAGTCCCATTATGAGACTCAAAAAAACTAAATAAAATAAGGAACAACATTTTTTAGGTGATACAAGATTGCCCCTACACCACTAGATTCTCCTGCATCAATGTTCCAACATATAGATCTTTGTTTAGGAGTTTTGTGATCACTAGTTTTTTTTGTTTGTGATCTCTTCCTCCATTTCCTAGCATGTAGATATTTTTTTGAGAGTCTATTACAAACCCATGGCTTGAATTTTGTTGATAAAATGTATGGAAACCAATACGAGGATATGAAAACTTGTAGTAGGGCATGGTAATCAATAGTTTGAAGGGTAAAAGATCATAAATTTCAAACCAAAAACAAGGCACACTATTCAACAACAAAAAAGTGGAATTGGTGAGGTTTGCATTTACCCTAGGGAATATGCTAGCAAAATGGGGGGGATATCCACCCAAGAGCTTATCCCCTTGGTAATATGGTGTGGTTGCAACCAATTAGAGGGGGCTTAATTCATTCTTTTTTTCTCTCCAATTTTCCCTCAATATTTTTTTTAAATGGTGAAGTTTAGTTTAGACAACATAGGTAAAAATTAAAATTATAATAACTTTTGATTGACAATTCCAAATTGAGTGTCATTTTTTAAAAAGTTGATATTTTTATGTTAATCTAATGGAAAAATTATTGCACTAAAATTATAAAGTTTTTTTTTGTTCCATTAGGATTTGTCTAGGAACTAAGTACATAAAGTGCAAAAATATAGAAGGGATCAAATATTGAATCAAAGGGGTGTTATGTGTTGTGTTGTGTGCGCACTTCCTAATCTCCTTTTGATCCTTCACTTCTACAATATTTTAGTTTCTAAGCATGGATTCTAATCAATTTTTCATGTCTCTACCACATTTTAACTATCAAAAATAGAAACTAAAATTCCAAATTGTGCTAAAGAACAAAGGTTTGTATAGGAGAACGATGGGCATTGAAAAAATCTACTATTGAGGAAGCAAAAAAATGATTTAATAAGTGTGATCAAGCCTTTGGATTTTTGTGTCTAAATGTGTCTCCTAAGCTTCTCTTTCATGTAGAATCATTAAATACACCTAATCAAGTTTGGATTACATTAGAAAAACTCTTTGAGAAGGTAAATAAAATGAAAGGTCATAAGTTAGAGAATGAGCTCATAATTTTGATCCCTAGTTCTTTTAAAACCTTACAAGACTTCTTCACTAAGTTCAAATCAATTCTAGGTTGCATGTATATAATATGGAATAAAGAAGAAAAAGGATCAGTTGATTCTTTTTATACTCTCCAAAGTAGGTCTTAACTAATATGTTCTGGTATCTACCTTCTACTCCACCAAAGGACCCTTGGGACAAGGTGAAATATGTCTTCTTTAGATAAATTTATTGTTGAATTAACCATGGAAAAGGATAAGTTAATACAAATAGAAACATTTGAATCTTCCAAATCACAATATCTCATTGTTGGGAATGGAAAACAAAAAGGGTGAGAAAAAAAAAACTTAGAAGTACAATGAGACTAAGAAATAATAAAAATAGTATCACTCAAAATTGAAACTTCTTCTAGTAAAGGGAAACCGAGAAAGAAAAATTTAAGTTTTCTTATTGTAAGAAATTGGGCATGATGAGCATAAATATATGAAGAAAAAAATCGATCTCATACTTTCACATATTCTTGAGAAGGCCAACATAGGGGTCCCTAGATCTATCAAACCATCCTCATCAAATCAAGAATCTACTAAGTCAAAGGAAAAAGGAAAAGAGAAATCTAAGGGAAAGGCTCTAGTTTTCATTGCATCATCATCATAAACTCTATCTTTGATCATTGAGTATGATGCCTCATATCACATGGGATCTTCACAAGTTGAGTTATCTTATATATAGCCTCATAGTATGTCTTTTATCACTTTGGGTGATGACACTTTAGTAGCAGTTGTAGGAAAAGGATACATTGAATTTGAAGGTTGAACATTCATAAATATTTTAAGTGTACCTTCACTTTAAGCTAATCTCCTATCAGTGTATCATATTACCTATATAGGGAAGGGTCTGTCAATTCATTTTCTCAAGACTCGGTTGAGATTAGAGAATTGCATAGCAACAATATTTTAGCATTGGGAAGGGTAGATCACAAAGCCAGGTTATACACCTCACACATTGTACTTGATGTTTCTCCCACAATATTGCTTACGCATTCTTGGATGGAGTTAGAAAATTATGCATGAGCGGTTTTGCCACCTTAATTACCACTACTTTGAATAGCTTAGATAATAGGATATGCCCATAGAGTTTCCTAGAGTTAGATTCTCTAAGTGTCTATGTGAGTGTTGTACCCTTGGGAAGTGTCTTAAAGAGATATTTGACAAAGACAACGCATGGAGGGCTACATAGGTTTTTGATCTTTTTCATAATTATTTATCAAGGAAATTTCCACATCCATCTTTAACTAAGGCTAGATAGTTCTAAATTTCATTTAGATGACTTATATAAGTATACATGGGTCTACTTAAAAAAAAATCTAAACTCTTCACCAAATTTCTAGACTTCAAGGGTCTTTCTAAAAAATCAAGGAAAGTCATCAAGATTCTTCAAAAAAATAATGGATCTGAGTATGTTAACATCAGGTTTGAGGAATTTTTTACATCAAAGGGGATATATTTGCAACCCATAATTCCTTATACTCCTCAATAGAATGGTGTTGCATAATGTAATAAAAGATATTTAAAAGAGATGGATAACTATATGATACAATCCATGGTCCTTACACCATAATATTGGGAAAAACAATCAACTATTCTTGTTACATTTAGAATGGGGTTCCTCACAAATCCTTGAAGGGAATTACTCCTTTTGAATCTTGGAAAAGTAAGCAACTATCAATTTAGAACTTTAGAGTCTTTGGATCTCTAGCCATGGCATACATACTAGCACAACATCACAAGGCAATGCAACCATAGTCTAAACCTTGCAACTTTGTAGGCTATCTAGATTGTGTGAAAGGTTATCACCTACTCCACCCTACCACACATATGTTTTCATTAAGAGGAGTGTTAATTTTTAGGAGATTCTCACCAATTCTATACTTAACATTTCTCTTTCTATTGTGGACTCACTTAGCTTTGATGATTTTGATGACCTAGACTATCCATAATATATTCTTGAGCCTAGATTTTTCTTCTTATTTTGATAATGATGATTGTGATGTGGATTCATATTCATCTACTTCTACAAATTCTTTGGATGATTATGTTATAGAACCTAACTTCCCCACTTCTTTCTCTCTTTGGGATAGTCACAAATTTTGAGAGTGAAGATACTTGGGTAAGGAATCTAATAGATTGTATATGCACATGGTCAATGTAATACCCACATTCTACACACTAAACAACCTAAAAAATTTGTAACAACTTTACTAATTTTGCAAATAATTTTTTTTATTCAAAAGGAAATAACAACATATCTCACTACTTACAGCTATAGTCAATTATCTCACTAGTTAGGAGCAAGTAAAGAAAAGAATTCCTATTTTTAACAATAAGTCCTACTTATTTTGGGTTGAACTAACATACCTCTTTCCTACTCAAATACCTCCTAAATTCCACCATGTCAAGATTTCCCCACTCCTAATACCTGTACCTACAAGGTCTACATGGCACACAGATAAGATCAATGGGTAGTTAGCACATGATCACCAAGATAAGCTATACAAATCAAAAGGTAGTTTACAACATCGGGAAAGAAAGATAAGTCCCAAAAAATACTCAAAAGGACAGTCCTAAGGGCCTGACCTAATGTGTAACAACCCAACTAGATTTAATTCAAGAAAATAAATGAATATTGACATCATGAATATCAAATTTGTGACACAAATCCCATAGCTAATTCCATTTAGAAAATTTATGTCATAAATAACAAATAAATCTGAAATATAAATATATTCACTTCCATATGTCAATAGTTACAAACATGTTTAACTAGGCATTCAACACCTCATAGTCAATCTCAATTTACATAGTTCTCTTACAAATACATCAATGATTCCATACATAATAAAATTTTGATATGATTCCTTCATGATAACTCATCTCTACTAGTTGACAAGAACATCACTGAGGTGCTTTTCCACCCAACCATGAAGCAATGCTTCCCCATAATTCTTCAGTTAGTAAAAAATACCTGACCCTGCATGAAACACTTAGCAAGAGATACAGTTTGCAAGGTGGAATCTATGTGTGCCTAACTACATGCATTTATATCTACTTTGTTAGAATATGCAATTTCCATGTTAGGTAAATGAATACAATAGAGAGAGGATAAATAACACAGTTTTTTTCGAATCCAAATATATAAAAGTGATTGCAAAGCTTGGCCAAGCTCATGCTATATGAAATACAACTCTGGTTAGATTTGGAAAAGAAAATATACTCTCTCTAGCACCCATTACCGAAAGAAAAGCGTATCATATCAAGGGGCATCCCTCCCTTTAGACCATCCTTTAGCAACATTCTAGTGTGCTACAATCTATCAAGAATTCTTGTACCATTCCATTTAACAAAATCAAACAATTTTCATTCACAATTGGTATATCCATTCATCTATTATCATATGCAATTGCAATTCAATACTATTCCAGTTTTATAGTTTGGTTCCATTTCCAAAACATCTATAACTTGCTCAATAAGTAAAATAATCAACAAGAATCAGAAGGTATACTGCATGTACGTGAGCATTCATAAATGTATCTTTATGCATGCATAAACTCCTCCACCTCTTCATTAGTTTCCTCCTCCTTCTTATTCCCTTTGTTGTCAGACCACTCCTCATCAGTAGAAATTTCACTAATCTACACTTTCTTATTGTTTTAAGCCAGTCTACCAAATCTCCTAATGCTAGTATTTTTTACCCCAGTCTCCATAGTAGTAGCAACCATAGTATCCCCTTTGGAGTCTTTCCCCACCCTATTCTTTCTAACATTGTTAGTGATCAGTTGCTCCACCAAATACTTCCCCTCATCCTTCACATTCCTCTTAGTAGTAGGTTTTCTATCAGTCTTGACCGGGGTATACTTAAGTTCATAGAGACCAACCATAGCGTGAGATTGGACTGTCCCTACAACCCCCTTTTTCTTTTTGGTAGCTGATTTGGGTTTAGGGGTTTTAGCAGCCGTTGGAGGAGTTTTTCTTTTGGGACCCTTGGACTCAGCTGGGGAAATATTGGTCTAAATCAAGGGTTCAATTTCCTCAATACAAACATTAGAGATGGGTTTGGGTAGGCAAAGAACGAGGTGAAAATGATAGAGCCTCAAGATGAGGCGTTGATGGAGCGGTAGGGGAATGGGTTCCTCGAGGTTATTGGTAGTAGACTCAAGGAACTTCTCATAGAGCTTTCCAAGTCACTGAGTAAAAAGAACGGGAAACTCAACAGAATTTTATGACAAAGGTGGTTTAAGAGAGGAAAATGATAAAAAAAAAAAAATTATATCTACCCTCTAAAGTCACATACTTCATGAGGGCAAGATAGACCTAGTCCCATGGCTGTAGGAGAGCTTCACTTTCAAATCTAGATTGAGAGCGAATGGGTTTTTCATTGCCCACAAAGAAGGCATTTAGGCTTTCATTGTCCTAAGCCTTGGTATGCTTAGGGTACTTCTTCCTGGTGCATGACAATCCTATAGCCTGTGAAATCACCTCCTCATTCACCTTGAAGGAAATACCACCCATGGAAACCCTTCGATGTTTCCAAGAAATCACAAATTGTACAAACATCTTCAGATCATGGCCAACCAAACTTTCCATCAAGGGCGTCAGGCTACCTTCAACACAGATGTGCCAAACCAGTGGGTCCTTGTGAAATTCCCCACAATTTTTGGGCTCCATCCTCACCCTATCACCACCCATATCTTTTTTTTTCACACTGGGAAACCAAGAAACTTGTGAGTAAAATGTTAGAATTTTCGACAAAGTGAAAGGTTGCCCAGACACTTCTAGTTTTAAGCCAAACAATATTGCTTCAGGAAATCAAGATGGTGTGTTGGACACATTCTTGAAGAGTTAAATCCCAAAAGGCAATCAAAACATTCCCATTAATGGAAATATTGAGAAATCTATGGCCAGGTTTGTAATAAATTATGATATTGGAAGGTTTTCCTTCCACGTTTCCTTTGCACAAGTACTGAAAAGGTTTGGCCACGGGGCCAAATTTAGAATTCCCCAAAATCTAGCCATCTATCATTAGCAACTTTTTAGTAGAGTTGATAGGAAAAGGCAAGAGCTTCACATCATAATTATTAGTCACATCAAATTGAATTTAAAAATTTGCAAGGATATGTGAAGGCTGAGATAAGACCTCAAATAAATATTGCATAAGTTTTGTCCCAAATTGATCGCTATCTAGTTGTACTCCCTACTCCTCATAATTAGCTCTTTATTATCGATCTCCACCCCTTTATTCAAATTATGACATGAGTTTAACACCTCAACATTCAACTCCATCCACATAACCCAATAGACAAGTATGTGGACCCCCCCAGAAGGTTAACACAACTCAAATTATGTATCATCATGAACAATACAAGTGCCCTGCTCCTTAAGGATTAAACCTTATATTCTCGGTAGTAAGTTCCCCAAATTCCTCCAACACTTATAATCTCTCCAATGGGAGCCCAGGTTAGCCATAGCATCAACAACTTGATTACCCTCTCAAAAAATGTGGGTGGTAATCTTCATATTCAACTTAGCCACCAAATGAAGTATGTCTAACATAATGTCCCTAGTACTCCAACCAAGTAATTTTTTCTAATTAATGATGTCAACCACAAGCTTAGAATCCCCTTCAATATGCAAGTTATTTATCCCCAAAGTGACAGCTAACTGGACCCCCTTTAGCAGTGCCCTAGCTTCTACAGTCATGGATGACTAAATTCCTATACCCCTCAAGTAACCATCAACAAACTTGCTCCTATAATCTCTGATTATGCCTCCTATGCTTGCCTTTCTTGATTTTCCTTTGGCAGCACCATCAAAATTTAGCTTATGCCAGCCACTATCTGAGGTTTTCCAGACATATCCCATCTTTCCTGGGACCTGGAGTCATCGTACGAGTTAGCATCAAGATTCTGGTGCCAAGCTTTAGCCATTTTAATTTCCTAGTTAGTAGGATATTTTTTTGAGATTTTCCTCCTGAAGATCAAAATATTTTTTGAAATTAGCCTTTGCCCTATACCAAAAACCTCTTTAGGGCTCATCTCAATATTTTTAAAAATCTTGTTGTTCCTCTCCTTCTAGAGACACCAACAAATGATGGGGGGAACTTGATTCCAGATCTCATGAGTTAAAGGGTGAAGGAAGGGCCCAACCCAACCTAAGATATAGAATTTTATGTCTTTACACATCATCCATTTCCTGTCCAATCACTCCAAAGCCAACTCCCAAACACTAGCAGCAAATGAACAGTGCAACAACAAGTGATCCACTGATTCTTCATTGTATTTGCACAATAGGCATTTTTTAGGGATTTGGAATCCCATTTTCCTCAGATTATCCTACGTAAGAATTCTATTATGGCAAACTTCCCACTAGAAAAAAATTTATTTTTGGGATCATGTGCCTATTCCAAACCTATTTTTAGGGTCCACTTTCAACACTTTGGTTTGACATCAGATTGTAGGCCAATTTAACATAAATATTACCCTGACGATCATTAGTCCAGTAGAACTTATCCTCCATGTTGGATAGAGGTAATTTGGTAAGGGTGAGTAGGTCTTGTAGATACTTAGCAAGAGTTAATAATTCCAAAGACAAAGGACTGCAAAGAAGTAATTATTTCCACCTCCAAGCTTCGGGTTGGACGAGGAGGTAATCTCTGATGTACAACTCAAAAAAGTGTTGAGACGGTCTCATAAGATTCCTAAAGTCAAAGAGTGTTGCGGGGTGTCTAACAACCAAGGCTCTTCCCAAAATTTGATACTGTTGCCATTCCCAATCTTCCATTTCATCCCAGTCATGAGTAACCCCTTCATTTTGCAAATGTTCTTCCAAGCCAAAGAACCCAAAGGGTGATCATTAGAGAGGCATTTGATCATAGGTCTATTGTGAAGATACTTGGCATTCATAATATTGCACGAATCTATTTTATTCCTTAGCTAATCCTAACCAACCTTAGCCATCAAGGCCTTGTTGATGCTAAGAATATTTCTGATCCCAAGCCCACCACAATGTTTGGGCTTATAGACCTTATCCCAGCTAACCAAAGAAAACTTTTTATTTTCCTCAGTCCCAGACTAAAGGAATTTCCTTTGAATTTTTTCTAGCTTCTCAAAAATATATCTAGGGATCTTGAAGATGGAGAGGAAGTACACAAGGATCCTTAGAGGGTAGTAGATAGGATTCGTAGCTTGCTAACATGACTAAGAATGGAGCCTTTCCATCCTACCAATTTCCTTTGAATCCTTTCAAGGACCAAATTCCAGAAGGTAGGAGTGACTTCCTTAACAGTAAGGGGTAATCCTAAATACACTAATGGGAGAGAGCCACTCACACAACCAAGGACAATAGTTACCTGACCTTGTAGAGCAAGTGTGTTGTTGAAGAAGTAAATCATGCTTTTATTGTAGTTTATGCATTGTCCATAACAAGTAGCATAGTTATTGAGGAAACTTTTCCATTTCCTATCTTCAATCACAGAGGCTTTCCCAAATAGAATTGTATCATCCACAAATTGTTGGATGAAAGTAGGTTCCAAAGAAGAGGCAACCTTAACCCCCATAATAGAACCCTTTGACAATAGTTTGGAAATGTTCTTGCTCAAGACATCCACAACCATGATAAATAAATAGGATGAGAGGGGATCACCTTGTCTGATGCCTCTCCTAGAATTAAAGAAACCAAAGGGGGCCCCATTGACCAGAACAAAGTAATTCACTATTGTAATGCATTCCATCAAGAGGTTGACCACCCCTTGGTTAAAACCAAACTTAGCTAGGACTTTGGGGATAAAGTCCCATAACACATTATCATATGCTTTAGAAATATCCAATTTGAGTGACATACTAGCATTGTTGCATCTATCCATAGAATGGAGCAATTCATGTGTAGTAATGGTAGCATCTAGGATATGCCAACTTGCAGGACAAACCCTTTCTAGGTAGGGCTAATAATTTTCTCTAGGACAGGTTTAAGGCGATTCACTAAAATTTTAGAGAAGATTTTGTAAATGGTATTGCAAAGGCTAATGGACCTAAAATAATTCATTAACTGGGGATCAAGGTAATAAAGGTGTGATTTAGTTGTTTGAGAATCTTATGAGATTTGAAGAAATTTCTGGCAGCCAAAATCAAGTCCTCCCCAACAATTTCCCAAAAAAATATAGAAGAAAGTTGGGGGGAAACCATTCAGACCAAGCACCCATGTTGAAAGAAGATAGGTGGACTTCCTCTAGAGTGACAACATAGAGGATGCTAAGGTTATCTTCCTAGGTGATGGTGGTCGAGAGAGGTTCAAGCAGTAGTTTGTCCATAGCCAGATTGGAGGCCTCAATCAGAGCTAAATGAGCCTTCTAAAAATAGTCTAACATGAAGAGGCCTATCTAGGTAGGCGTATCGACCACAACCCCTTGTTCATTTTTAAGCTTAGATATATCATTCCTTTTCTTATGTTTTAGAGTAGAAAAATGTAAAAAGGAGGTATTTTGTCCCCCTTTTGTAGCCATTGGACTCTAGATTTTTGTTTCCAGAATATTTCCTCCTATCTTAAAATTTGCTCCCACTCCTTGCAAACCCCTCTTTCCTGATTGTAGGTTTGTAGGCTGACATCCCCTTCTTCCATTTTCTTTTGGATGACCTTCAACTTTTCCCCTATTGCTTTTTTCTTTTGAAAAACATCCCCAAAGACTCTCTTGTTCCAACCTTTCACCATACATTTGGTATGTTTAAGTTTAGAAAAGATTCTAAACATGGGAGAGCCATGAATAGGAATGTTCCACCATTCCACAATTTTATTCCTAAATTTAGGGTGGGAGTTCCACATGATCTTAAACCTGAAAGGGTAAGGTCCAACAACAGAGAGAAACCATTCAAGACCAACAGTAGAGGGTTATGATCAGAAACAGTCTTGAGCAAGGCAATAAGATTGGCATTGAGCAAGGTTGCCTAGTTTGGGGAGAAAACAAAATGATCCAATCTTACCTAAATCAAACCATCCCCGAGGTGTCTATTAGTCCAAGTAAATTATTGACCCAATAGTTCAATGTCAACCAAGCTAGTAACACTCAAGAAGTTCACCAGATCAACCATGTTGTCAAAGTAGTCCACCAAACCACCACATTTCTTTGAAGGATACAAGGGAGTGTTGAAATCCCCAACCACCAACCATTGTGATCCCCTATTATTGTTTATCCAATAAGAAAGCTCCTATCAAAGGGTATTCCTATAATTCCTTGGGTTAGGGGCATAAACATTTATAAGTGACCAAGAGCCACTTGAGGAAGAAAACATGACACCCACATTGCACCGGCAGTGGAAAATTTCAACCCCATTGTTTCTATTAGGGTGCCATAACACAACAAGCCGACTAGATGCACCTTCAACATGATTGCAAGAGAAAAGGGCACCCAACCAAATATACTTATCAATATTATCAAAATTAGCTTTCTTCATTTTTGTTTCCTATAGGAGTAAACCATCAATCTTGTGTTCTAAAACATAGTTTTTTAGCACTAGTTGTTTGTGAGAGCTATTTATCCCTCACACATTCCAGGACAAGACCTTCATTTTTAACCTTCTTTGAGGAAAATTTCAATGTCCTCTGTTTACCAATGGAAATATCCTTCCATGTCTCCCTCTATTGGGTTTGTCTCTAGTTGGGCCTTCCTAGTTTAGAGTCACCACCCACATCCACTTTCGTTTGTTTCCCCTTCTTTTTTGGGGTATACCGAATATCCTCCTCCAAATTTTTCTCCTAGGTCAAACCCATTGAGTCCTTATCAGTTGTCAAAACATTAAATTTAGTAACTTCATCTTCCAATATTTCACCTTCTTCACCTCTAGGCACACTAGACTCAGAAGAAAAGATACACCCATCTGCCTTCAAGGAGTCGCCATTTTCACCATTCGCCCCAAACACCGGGTTGGGGGAAGGCACATCAACCCCCAGAGCCCCACAAACGAGCATAACCTTAGCTAAAGTAGGAGTAGTAGGGACCAAAACCAAGTCCTCAGGGGGAGATTTCTCCCCTACAGAGAGGCCAACAAAGCCAACCTGGGGGCTAGCCAAGTCAGGAGAGGTAGACTTGGCTGGGGAGTCAACAATATCTAGAATTTCTTCTTCAAAGGGGTAGTAGTCTTCATCAACCAACTCACCAGGGTTAGAAACCTATTTTAAAGTAGACTTGCACTATGAGATTAAGTGGCCAAGTTTAGCACATCTATGGAAGTAAACCACAATATTCTCATAACAAACTTGTTGGTTCCAAGAACCAAACTTAGAGGATAGCTTCACAGATGTAGGTAGAGATTTATGCACTTCAATATTAACACAAAAATGGGAAAAGACTAAATTGGATTTGGACGAGATAATGGAATCCAAAGTAATGAACTAGCCCAAGGAGTCCCTGATACATTTGACTATATCATAGTCCCAGTATTCAAGAGGAGAACTAGGCAAGTAGACCCAAACTGGTGTCGATTTATTAAGATCCACTGCAAGGTCAAACCTTGGCTTCCAACTGCATAACACCAGACTATGCTTTCCATAAACCCATGGTCCATAAGAGAGGACCATGATTACATCTTCTAAAGCCATGAAATTGAACAAAAAAGGTCCACCAATCATTGCACAGATGTCCACACTTCTTTTGAGACACCATTTAGTAGCAACCCATCTCCTGACCCTATCCACCGAAGGGCGAAAAGAGAGGAAATGACCCACCACAATATTTTCCATTGATGAAACAATCCTATCATTGACTGAATTAGGGATAGCAAAGTCAGTGCTCGTAGTAGTAACTTCTTCTTCAGGGTGAGGAGAGAGGCCCTTAGGAATTTTAGTACTATTGGTCAGCACATCTTTCCAACTTTTAACTTCTGGTAAGATAGCAACCATTGAAACATTCACACTAGAAGGAACTGGAATCATGAGTGACCCAGGCCAGCCTAGAATCATGGGATCACTCAAAATGGACAATCTAGGAGTGCCCCCCAAGGGACATGAGTCTGCATGCAATTAGGTGAGGATCAGGATAGGGGAGGATAGTAGGGGACCGTGGGGTACACCTAGCGCAGATTCCACCATGCACACAGACAATTCAAACACAGGTAGAGAAGAGAGAGGTGAGAAAAAGATATATACAATACGCATGTTATCGTCCATTGGTAACATGATATCCAATGATTTTTTTAGTGGCTAATATTCACCAATTGGCTAATAGTTCAAGCTATAGCGCGACTTGAATCGCCATTTTTTTACAAATTTTTGTTATAGTCTTATTTAAATCACCAAAGAATTTATTTTATTAAAAAAATTAACTAAAAAATTCACCACAATATTCAATACATGATTAGATTAGATTCGCCTAAATTTTATAAATTATACTAGAAATCAAATATTAATTCACCAATAGTATATCATAATTATTAGTTTCTTTAGGACCATATTTCTAATCTTTAATTCCCACCATGAGGTAAAATGTACCCACAATATGTAATGCTCATGGGGCCCATAATTTTGGGTCTCATGAACATTATAGATTGTGGGTACATTTTTCCTCACAAAGTATAACAAGGGTCATTAGATCAATGATCTAAAAGAAATTTTGAGGCTCATGAGAATTATATATTGTGGGTACATTTTACCTTGCAAAATACAATGAGGGTTATTTTATTATATTTTAAATCAATAGTGGCAAGTGAATATTATAGTCTACCGCTTAAACTCATCAATAATTTCCACTCTTAGGCCCTTACTTTTCAATGAGAATTATTTTTAGATTGGATGGATTTTCCGTCATAATTAATGCATTTTCCTATTATTTTTCAAGATTCACCAATTTTTTTTACAAAATTTTAGTGATGTAAAAAAATTTCCAATAAAACTAATATTTTTTTCAAAAAAAGGAAAGATTCACCAATAGAAATTAATATTTTTTCCTAAAAAATTGAAAGATTCACCAAGATTTTATATCTTTTTTTGAGGGGGGTTTCTTAAAGTTATCACTGATAATATCGTATGCCATGGGGTTTGCTTCACTTAGGAAAAAATCTATCAAGCCATGGGTTTGACCCATTATAGTGTGTAACACCCCAAATGCATGAATAAATACAAGCATAGTTGATACTTTCAACTTAGATATAACACAAAGTATTCAACATTGATCATATAAGTAACAACACTCATACGTTTTCATTCATATCTATATATATATATATATATATATATATATATATATATACACTCAACCATACAATGAAACAATGGATTTCAATGCTCACAGCTTGAGAAGGCCATCATGGGTTCCTTAGAGTGTTTTCACATTGACCAAACATTGTTTGATCTTGCCACCACATAACAATTGGTGGTGAGACTCGAAACTAAGAGCGGATAATGCATCGCTCAAACTTTACAATAACATATGACCTTTGCCACCCTAACATTATGCTAGGTGGGTTTTAAAATAATAGTGAGAATATATTCAAATGAAATATGATAGTGGATAGCCCTTCGGCTAGT
Organism: Sequoia sempervirens; assembly: GCA_007258455.2. Lineage (NCBI taxonomy): Eukaryota > Viridiplantae > Streptophyta > Pinopsida > Cupressales > Cupressaceae > Sequoia > Sequoia sempervirens. Next base: position 12,711 of record VDFB02364616.1, on the reverse strand, counting down.
TTCCTATAGGTGCATGAGTACATGCAAGCTGATTGCATAGAAACATAAGGGTCGACCGATAGGCCATGACCAAAGTGGATAAGTATCATATAGGTGTAGTGATGCATCATGGGTATGAAACCTTCCCCCAACATAGGGTCGATCAAACAAATAAAAGAAACTTACAGAGCTTTCAACAGCTCGATCCTCATGGGACAATAAATTGACATAGTCAATCAACAATAACTCAAATTAACAACTAGCATGATATACACACTAACAAATATGTGTAAATATTTTTACAAGATAGGAAATCAGATTTTGACAATGAATAAATCAAGGAAAATTTTGAATTACCTCAAATAATTTTGGCTTGGTGATTTTTCCATCCCTATGGAAATGCTTTTCTTTTTCCCAACTCACTCATTTCCTCCTCTTTCCTCTACTTTTTCCCTTGGATTCCTTGCTTTCAACTCGATTCTTTTTACTTTCTGACTTGCATGATCCCCTTGCTATTCTTAGGAAAATATGGGGTCTTAATTTCACTATCCCCATTATGTTATTTGGCCGCCCACTCCATTTTCTCAGCTTGATTGAGGCTTTTTGGCCATAAGGGAATCAACCTCTATCCATTTTTAGTTAAAGTTACAAATTTCAAATTTTCCCATAATCTATTTTGAAGAGAGAAATTAAGTTCAAAGAAAATATTTCACACATTTATGTGTATATGTATATGTATATATATATATATATGTATATATATACATACATATGCATATGCATATATATATAATCACATATTTTCCTTGAGATTACATACATATAAAATCACTTACATATTTGTTTGTCCAAATTGTATTTCAAATTCATCCAAAAAAATAAGCAATTAAATCACTTTTTTTAATACAAGATGGGTTGAGTTCCTTATCCATTTTCATTGAATATGAGTTTCCAAATAGAAAAATTAAGACAAGAGTGCACTAGTTTGTTGTTTCCATTAGCTATAGTTGTAGCATAAGTGTTCCTACTATGGTAGAAGCTTTTGAAAAGGATATTAAATAAGAATAGAAGTTGTTGCAGTCCAATCTTTGCAAAGGATCAGACTCCATGCCTCAGTTAAAAAAAAAAAGGTTTTGGAAGGGTGATTAATAGAAAGGAAAAAAGTCCCATCAAATTAGAAGTTTGAAAAGAGAAGAGCATAAGTGGATCTTCACAATCCTCCTACTATGGTAGAATCTTTTGAAAAGGATATTAAATAAGAATAGAAGTTGTTGCAGTTGTCCAATCTTTGCAAAGGATCAGACTCCATGCCTCAGTTAAAAAAAAAAAAGGTTTTGGAAGGGTGATTGATAGAAAGGAAAAAAGTCCCATCAAATTAGAAGTTTGAAAAGAGAAGTTGGCCCTTAGAGAAGGAAGAAAGAAACTAAGGTGGAAGGAATAAAAAGGCTAACAAGGGCAACGACAACTATAACAGTAGCCAGAGGTACCCAAAAGAGGACAAGGTTGAGGGTTGGAAAGGACCTCGAGATGGGTGATACACTTGAGGGGGAGACCATTATGCATCTAACTACCCTTAGAAGTTGAGGACATGGAAGGAGGGGAACCAACAACAGAACCCACAACCAAGACACATGCAGTAGTGGATAATAGGCAAGCATAGTACTAGGCTTCTCTAGTTCAATCAATGGGTAAGCTTTATGGACAAACCATTTCTATTTTGATAGATATTGGAGCTATTGAGTGCTTCATAGATCCTAGAATGGATTTTAAGCTACCCATTTGACCAGGATATATGAAAAGTTCATGGTTTGTTTAGTATGGAAATCGAGCAAAGCGGGTAGTAGATTCATGTCTCTTTTGTAGTGAGTTGGAACTTCCCAACTTTATGACCCAAGTTAGCCTTTGTGTTGCACCATTAGGATCCTATGATGTAATCTTAGGAATCAACTAGTTGAGTGAGTACACAGCTATTGTAAATTGTGAGGATAAGATGGTGAGTTGTTTGGATGACTATGGGAACCCGATTGAAATACATGGGGTATAACGACTCTTGGAACTTAGACAAATATCAGCTATGCAGCTTAAGAGAGCTTAGAGGAAGGGTCATATATATAGTATATTTTAGTAAACCTCACAATGAGAGACCATATCTTAAGGATTATCCAATTCTTATGGAATTGTGAGATGTGTTTCCCAAAGATATCACCGAGATGCCTACGAAGCAAGAATTATATTTCTCCATCAACTTAGTGCCAGGATTTGAGCCACAGTCTAAGTGATAGGGAGGTTAGATGAAACAATCACTGTTTCATGCTTTGGGTCTTGCTTGGAAGACCTTTAGGGTGTTTCACTCCACCACTTGAAACCTATAGGACCTCTTCCTTCTTAGGGTCCCCTGATTTCTCCTTGCCAACCCAACTATCAACTTAGATCCTCCTACCAAGTCAAGACTTGGTGCAATCTTGAAACTCTAACCTTAGCCCTTAATCCACCCTAAAGGCTACAATCCTCCAAAATCTTGAATTTAGCTTTGCAAGGGTGTGGAGGTGTTTCAAATGACTTCAATCCATCCTACTTTGGTTCTTGAGGTTCCACCTGACTCCATTTCCTATTCGCTTCCACCAAACCCTCATTTAGGCCTAAAATGCTACTAGCCCTAAGAGCCCCAATTAGGCCTCCTTCTATGAGAAATCAGGTTAGTTCTCCAAAGTTTTCAAAAGAACACTCGACCTTTCCTTGGGATTCCTGGTTCATATGCCCACCTCTCAAGGATTTTTGGGGTCTTGGGTCTCAACTGTCCATACAAAACCCTAACCTGAAAATGAGCAAAACTAAGCCTTTTAAACCCTTTCCTAGCTTCTCTCAAACTGTTAAGTATTCCTCACACCAGATGGATTGATGGAGCTTCCTCCTCCATGCTATGTCTTGGAAAGACACTTATCTATCTTCTCCAAGCAGTAATTTGTCAAGAAATTGACACCCCTGTAAATCAAGTGCTCTGCACTAAGGTCTTCCCTAGCCGGACTCTTTCCTGGCTCACCTAGGGCAAGACTTCCACAGTAGATCCTATGTTTTCAAAGGCCCTAAACCCTACCATATGTACATCCATGGAGTCTAGTCACTATTCCCAAAGGGCCCTACAATTTGTACGGTGGGAAAGTGAACTAACACTCCATTCTCACAAAACTTCTTGGTTTAGACCAGCAATAGTATGAAAATCAAACTAATTATAAACAATGCTTGAAACTAAGTAAGGAAACTAACTAATGCCACAAAAAACTCGAAGAACAACTACTCTACACCCTACACAAATTATAGTGCCATGATCAATCCATTAAAACTTCACTTCAATGCAAAAATCAGAAAATTCACTCTCAAACACAATTGCTTTTCTTGAATTTACAAAACTTCAAAACATAACAAATGCTTCCAACCTCACTCCAATTCCAAGGCATCCCATAAATAGGGTCTCTAAAATAGTTACCTTCTCCTTTGGACACACCTAGGCCGCTTGTAGCCTCCATTGAGCTTATTTGCAAGAATTTGAAAAGAAACTCCTAAAAGGTCTAAAAGGTCAAAACCTCACTTGTGCAAAAACCTTAAGCCTATCCAATGGTCAGCATGACCTTCATCAGATGATCAACACCCAATCAAAAATTCCACTAAGGTACAACCATAAATGAAAATGAATGGATGATAAGTTGGCCTAAACAAATTGCCAAAACATGACCTTCTAGACAAACTATGGTAACCTATGGGTGCTCCTGCACCATTCTCCCCCCCTCTGCACAAACACTAAGGAATGTGGGGAGAGATCAGAGATAAATCAATACCCTGCTTCTTGAACTGAGCTCCATCCATCCATGTAGCCTCAGATTCTGGTTTGTCCTTCCATTTGATGAGATGTTCCATGTATTCCTTATGTCGGGTAGACTTCTTCACCCTTGATTCCAAGATCCTCTCTGCTTGCAGCTTGTCTTTAGGAGGTAAGGAAATGTTACTCACATCCTTCAAGATATCCACACTTTTCTGATCCAAGTCAGTGACGGGTCCTTTATACATGTTCAAATCAGCCACATTAAACACTGGTGAAATGCCTAAGTCTGCGGGTAGCTCCACCTTGTAGGCAATCTTTCCATATTTTGCTAACACCTGACATAGTCCCACTCTCTTCATCTGCATCTTGGTTGATGTTCCTTTCTGCAACCTAGATTTGTTGAGATGGACCATGACATAGTCCCCTACTACAAAATGTAGATCTTTCCTAGACATATCCACCTTAGCTTTCATCTTGTGAGTAGCCTCTATAATTGTCTTCTTCACTTGCTCTTGAATCTCCTTCATGGTTTGAGAGAAATCCTCAGCATGGCCACTCCTATGCTCCATAGCTCCTAAATCTCTAAGTTCACACACACCTCTTGGGTGCATTCCATACACTATTTCAAAAGGACTTTTTCCTGTGGTCCTATTCACATAGTCATTGTAGGCATATTCAGCTTGTGATATGACCAAATCCCATGTTTGTCCATACTCCTTGGTGAGGCACCTGAGAAGGTTACCTAACACTCTATTTATCACCTCAGTTTTTCCATCTATCTGAGGATGGTAAGCTGATCCAAAAGACAAGTTAGTACCTAATCTGCTCCATAGAGTCTTCCAAAAATGACTCATGAACTTCACATCCCTGTCTGATACAATGCTCAAAGGAAATCCATGGATCCTCACAATCTCTTAGAAGAAGAGATGAGCGATATAGCTAGCATCATGGGTTGTCTTGCAAGGAACAAAGTGACTCATTTTACTGAACCTATCTACCACCACATAGACACCATCAAACCCTGTCTTGGTTTTAGGGATTCCTACCACAAAGTCCACGCTAATACATTCCCATGGTCTATTGGGAATAGGTAGGGGTTGATACAAACCTGCATTACTAGCTCCCCCCTTGGATTTCATACAAACTACACACTACTCCACATACCTTCTGACATCCCTTGGCAACTTGGGCCAATAATAGAACCTCTGCACTAATTCCAGTGTCTTCTTGATACCAAAATGACCACTGAGACTACCATTGTGCTTCTCTTGGATAAGATTCTCTCTCATTGAACCTTTTGGAACACATAACTGATTCCCCTTGAACAAAATTCCACTTTGCAATGTATACTTTGAGAATTGACTATGAAAGTGATTCTCAAAATTAGAACATACCTTATATGCCTCTGAGAAGTCTTCATCTACTCCATAGAGATCCTTGAAACTTTCTATCCCAATGCTCTTTATTTGTATCTCTTGCACTGTCAGCAACCTCCTACTTAGTGCATCTGCCACCTTGTTCAACTATCCCTTCTTGTGTTTGATAGTAAAAGTGAAGGCTTGGAGGTATTCCATCCATTTCAAATGTCTATTTCTCAACTTCTCTTGTGTGTTGATGTAGCTAAGTGCCTAGTTATCAGTAAACACTACAAACTCCTTAGGCAGGAGATAATGCCTCCACTTTCTAAGTGATTGTACTAGAGCATATAGTTCTAGGTCATACATAGAATACTTTTTATTAGCTTCATTGAGATTTTTACTAAAGAAAGTTATAGGTTTGCTTTCTTGGCTTAATACTCCTCCTACTACAATTCCACTGGCATCACATTCCACAGTGAATAACTTATCAAAACTAGGTAACAAAAGGATGGGTTGAGTTGCCACTTCTTGTTTCAGTTTCTCAAAACCCTTCTCAACTTCAAGAGTCCATTTGAACTCAGTTTTTAGGCCACCTTTGATTGTATCAAGTACTAGTGCACATATGCCACTAAAGTTCCTTATAAACTTCCTATAAAATTGAGCTAACTCGTGAAAAATCCTTACCTCTGTCCCAGTGGTTGGTGTAGGCCAATTTAGGATAGCTTTCGCCTTGCTTGGGTCCATCTTCAATGATCCTTGGGATACTACAAACCCCAAATACACAAGCTCATGTTTGAAGAATTCACACTTTTCTAAGTTGATGGCTAACCTCTCCTCCTACAATCTTTTAAGAACCAACTCCACATGCTTTAGATGTTCTTCCGTTGTCTTGCTAAAGATGATTATATCATCTAGATATACCACCACAAATAACCCTATGAAGTCCTTAAGCACTTCATTCATGAGCCTCATGAATGTGCTAGGGGCATTTGAGAGGCCAAATGGCATAACTCTCCACTCATATAACCCATCAGTTGTCTTAAAGGTTGTCTTCCACTCATCCCCATCTTTGATTATGATATGATGGTATCCACTCTTGAGATTCAACTTGGTGAAATACTGAGCTCCTCCAAGACAATCCATCAAATCCTCAATCATAGGAACATGGAACCTATATCTGATTGTAATTCTATTTATAGCCCTAGAATCAGTGCATAGCCTCCACTTACCACCTTTCTTGGTTGCTAAGACCACTGGTACTACACATGGACTGATGCTCTTAGTAATTAGTCCTTGGTCTAACAACTCCTACACTTGTCTAGCTACTTCTAGGTTCTGATCTGGTGTAAGCTTGTAAGCTGCTTTGTTTGGAAATGAAGCCCCTGGTATGAAGTCAATCTAATGAGTGATGGCTCTCTTTGGAGGTAAGGTTGCTAGTGTTCCATCACTGACTATGTCCTTGCAATTCTCAAGCAACTTCTGGACTACTCTTGGTATGACTATTTTCTTAGTCTTATCTTCCTCCTTGGGTTGCACCATGACCACATATCCTTCCCCTCCTTGTTGTAGAGTGTTGATAAAATCCTTGCCACTACTTAACAAGACACTAGGGGTCTTTGACTTTCCTTCTTCCTCATCTAATAGTGACTATAGTTTGAATGTCTTTCCATCCTTCTTGAATGAGATATTGTTCTCCTTTCCATCATAGATGGCTCCTCTGTCATACTTCCATGGTCTTCCGAACAGAAGATGGCATGCATCCATGGGCAACATATCACAAATCAACTTGTCCCTGTACCCTCCAATGGAGAACTCCACTGTTGTCTGCTCATTTACAAGAACACTCTACCCTTTATTCAGCCATGTCACCTTGTAAGGATTAGTATGGGGTACCTTCTCCAACTTCAACTTCCTCATTGCCTCCTCAAAGATAATGTTATCAGTAGACCCTTAATCCACTATAACCTTGCACACCTTCCCAAGTATTTTGCATCTTACATTGAATAAGGCTCTCCTTTGCTTTGGCTCTTCTTTGACTGGTTGTATGATTAGAACCCTGCTAAACATCAAGTTCTCCCCCATTTTTGACTCAATGTGACTAACTTCTAGTGACTTGACACTCATAGTGTCTTCTTGAGCATATTCTACTCTATTTTCTATATTTGAAGAAGATGGTTTCTCCGGGTACCTATAAGTTGGATGTCCTACTTGACCACAGTTATAACACTTCATACTAGTAAAGTATGAGTTACTTCTGCTTGTACCTCTTCCTCTATTTGAACCTCCTTGAGATCCTCTACCTCTTCCATAACCTCCTCTAGAAGTTGTTTCACTTCCATGCTCTGTGAGTTTAGACTCTCCCTAATTTTTGTGTTCAGTCCCTCTACTTTGGTATCCACCTCTATGTCCTCTTTGATCTCTGCCTTTACCTCTGCTCTTAGAATCCTGGTCTTGTTTTCTCTTACTCCTCTCCTCAATCTTTATAGCCAATTGATAGCATTGGTGCACTGTTTTGGGACTTAGAAGAGTCATCTCCTCTTGAATGTTCCACTTCAAGCCATTAAGATACCTAGCCACCTTAAGAATTTCATCCTCTGAAACATTATACCTCATGCAAAGTTTTTGAAACTCTTCAGTATAAGAATTCACATCTTGGTCTCTTTGTCTCAAGATTTGTCTTTTCTTATACAACTGAATCTCATAATCATCTGGCATGTATGCTTCTCTCACTTTGGTAACCATTCCATTCCAAGTAGAAATAGGCTTCTTTCCTTCCTTTTCCCTCTCTATCTGAATGAACTTCCACCATGTCAAGGAAGAACCTCTTAATCTTGACTTTTCCACCTTCACCTTATGTGCTTCAGTGACTCCATCACATTCAAAATGGTTTTCCATTCCCTCTATCCAATCCATGACTAAATCAACTTCCATTTTCCCACTAAACAGTGGTATGCCTTCAAGTGCTTTTCCACTCAAAGCCTTCAATGCCTTCAAGAAAGGCTCTTCTTGCAAAACAGGGTCAAGTTCAGGGATCTCGTCTTCCTCTGCAACCTCTTCACTCTTGGGTACCCTGCCTTCCAACCTATCACTGACCTCATTGGTCTTGGTTTGCACATTATTCATTGCTTGCTCAAGTTGGGCTATTCTTTCCCTCAATAGCCTATTGTCTTCCTCCTGTTCTTCGACCTTCTTGGCCAATTCTGCATTTGTCACCATGTTTGTAGAACAACTAGACTCAATCTCTGACATAATATTCTATCCCAAATCTTTTGTTGCTCTGATACCAATCTGATAGGGAGGTTGGATGAAACAATCACTATTTCATGCTCTGGGTCTTGCTTGGAAGACCTCTAGGGTGTTTCACTCCACCACTTGAAACCTATAGGACCTCTTCCTTCTTAGGGTCCCCTGATTTCTCCTTACCAACACAACTATCAACTTAGATCCTCCTACCAAGTCAAGACTTGGTGCAATCTTGAAACTCTAACCTTAGCCCTTAATCCACCCTAAAGGCTACAATCCTCCAAAATATTGAATTTAGCTTTGCAGGGGTGTGGAGGTGTTTCTAATGACTTCAATCCATCCTACTTTGGTTCTTGAGGGTCCACCTGACTCCATTTCCTAGTCGCTTCCACCAAACACTCATTTAGGCCTAAAAGGCTACTAGCCCTTGGAGCCCCAATTAGGCCTCCTCCGAGAAATCAGGTTAGTTCTCCAAAGTTTTCAAAATAACACTCAACCTTTCCTTGGGGTTCTTGTTTCATATACCCACCCCTCAAGGATTTTTGGGGTCTTGGGTCTCAACTGTCCGTACAAAACCCTAACCTAAAAATGAGCAAAACTAAGCCTTTTAAACTGTTTCCTGGCTTCTCTCAAACTGTTAGGTATTCCTCACACCAGATGGATTGATGGAGCTTCCTCCTCCATGCTATGTCTTGGCAAGACACTTATCTATCTTCTCCAAGCAGTAATTTGTCAATAAATTGACACCCCTGTAAATCAAGTGCTCTGCACTAAGGTCTTCCCTAGCTGGACTCTTTCTTGGCTCGCCTAGGACAAGACTTCCACACTAGCTCCTGTGTTTTCAAAGGCCCTAAACCCTACCATATGTACATCCATGGATTCTAGTCACTGTTCCCAAAGGATCATACAATTTGTATGGTGGGAAAGTGAACTAACACTCCATTCTCACAAAACTGCCTGGTTTAGACCAGCAACAGTATGAAAACCAAACTAATTACAAACAATGCTTGAAACTAAGTAAGGAAACTAACTAATGCCACACAAAACTCAAAGAACAACTACTCTACACCCTACACAAATTACAGTGCCATGATCAATCCATTAAAACCTCACTTCAATGCAAAAATCAGAAAATTCACTCTCAAACACAATTGCTTTTCTTGAATTCACAAAACTTCAAAACATAACAAATGCTTCCAACCTCACTCCAATGTCGAGGCATCCCATAAATAGGGTCTCTAAAACAGTTACCTTCTCCTTTGGACACACCTAGGCCGCTTGTAGCCTCCATTGAGCTTATTTGCAAGAATTTGAAAAGAAACTCCTAAAAGGTCTAAAAGGTCAAAACCTCACTTGTGCAAAAAACTTAAGCCTATCCAATGGTCAACATGACCTTCATCAGATGATCAACACCCAATAAAAAATTCCAATAAGGCACAACCATAAATGCACATTAATAGATGAGAAGTTGGCCTAAACAAATTGCGAAAACATGACCTTCTAGACAAACTATGGTAACCTATGGGTGCTCCTGCACTGCTAAGGCCCTGTATAGGATGACCACCATGGAGCTATATGAATTGAAATCCTAGCTATATGAGTTATTACATAAGGGGATTATTAGACCCAATGTATCACATTAGGTAGCACCAGTTATCTTCGTGAAAAAGGATGGAACCTTTCATCTATGTATTGATTATTGGATGTTGAAAAATGTGACCTTCAAGAATCACTACTCTCTTTTGAGGATCGATGAATTGTTTGACCAGATGAAGGGAGCAATAATATTCTCAAAAGTAGATCTCAAGTTTAGTTACCATCAGTTGAGAATAAAGGAGGAAGATATTCTGAAGATGACTTTTCAAACTTGATATAGGCATTATGAGTTCACCGTTGTACCCTTTGGGTTGACCAACGCACCTTTTTCCTTCATGAATCTTATGAATATTGAGTTACGAGACTGTTTGGATGATTTTTTCTTGATCTTTTTTTGTGATATTTTGGTTTATTACAAATCTATTGAGGAACACAATCGACACTTGAATACATTCTTACATCGTCTAAGAGAAAGAAGCTATTTGGTAAGCTATCCAAGTGTTCGTTCTATGAGGATAGGGTGCATTACCTTGGCCACATTATCTCAGTTGAGGGATTCTTTGTGGATCCTGAGAAGATAAAAAAAAAAATTAGAATGGTTGGCACCTCAGAATGAGTCATAGGTGCGAATTTTTATGGGCCTTGCTAAATATTATAGAAAATTTGTGCAAGGGTTTTCTAAAATAGCAGCCCCAATAACATCTCCTCAAAAGAAAGAAAGGAGGTTTGAGTGGACTGAGAAGTGTGATCAAGCTTTCCAACTCCTTAAGGAGAAGCTCACTGTAGCTTTAATACTCATTATTACATATCCTAATAGCCAATTTTTAGTAATCATGGATGCTTCAAGAGATGGAGTAGGAGTAGTGTTAATGCAAGAAGGGAAAGTGGTGGTGTATGAGTCTAGGAAGCTAAAACAACAAGAAGTAAACTATGTGCCACATGACTTAGAATTAGTAGCTATAGTGCACATCCTATAAATTTGGAGACAATATCTTTTGGGAAATCCATTTGAGCTCAAAATAGACCACCCAGGATTGGGATACATTTTTACTCAACCTAACCTTAATGTATGTCAAAGGAGGTGGCTAGAATTCTTGAGTGAGTATGACTTTGGAATTGATTATATAAAAGGAAAGTAAAATTGAGTGGTGAATGTTCTTAGTAGATGAAGACATCTAGCAACCATGACGTCTATGAGATTCAATCTAAAATAGCAGGTGATGAAACAATTGCAAGGTGATGGGCATCATGAGAAGGTGAAAAAGGCTCTAGAAGAGAATTTTTCAGACCATCAATTTGATGATACAAGATTGAACTAAACGGTATCTTAAGATACCAAAGACAAATGTATATTCCAAATTTTGGAGAGGTTAGGAAGCTGGTCCTAGATGAGGTCCATAATTCACCATATTTGGGGCACCTCAGAGCCACAAAGACGATTATTGAATTACAAAATTTATACTTTTGGCTGAGACTCATAAGGGATTTAGTTGGATATGTAGCCAGATGCTTGGAGTGTCAATGAGTTAAGGCTAAGCATGTGCATCAGCAATGATCCTTTATCCCCATGATATACTTGAGTATAATGGCAAGTGATTAGTATGAGCTTTGTGCAGGGGTTACCTTTAAGCAAGAACATGTATGATTTCATTTGGGTGGTAGTCAATAATTTGAATAAGGTGGCACATTTTATTCTAGGGAACCTTAAGGATGGATCATTGACCTTGGCCAACAAATTTTTCCAAGATATCTTTCACTTACATGGAGTGCCAGAGACTATTATACCCGATAGAGATACATGAATGACATCAAGTTTTTGGACCACTATGAATGCAACATTGGGGACTAAGTTAAACTTTAATTCAACCTACCATCCTCAGACCAATGGTCAAACCAAGAGAGTGAATCAAGTTGTAGAAGATCTCCTCTAGACGTATTGAATGGATCAACAATATAAATAGGAAGAGTGTCTACCACTAGTAGAATTTTCTTATAATAACTCTCATCACGAATCCTTAGGTATGACACCTTTGAAGGCTCTGTATGGGTGAAAGTGTCATACTCCCATCAGTTGGGACAAATTGGAAGACAAGATCATAGTGAGTCCTGAGATGCTAAAAGAAATGGAAGAGTAGATGAGGCTTATCAAGAGAAAATTTAAAGAGGAAAAAAATAGGCAAAAGAGCTATTCTGATAGAAAAAGAACCTTTAGACAATTTGCACTCAAGGACAAGATATTTATAAAATTCAATTTGCATAAGAGCTCAATTAACTTCGGGAATTCATCAAAGTTGGCTCTAAGATATGTGGGCCCATTAGATGTGTTGGAAGTAATCAACCTAGTTGCATGCAGGCTTGCTCTACCCCTTGCTCTAGCTCGACTCCATAATGTGTTTCATATTTCCTTGTTAAAACCATACCACCCAAATGTGTCTCATGTACTTGATTGGAATTCTTTATAGGTGGAGGATCCAGGAGTGGTGCTAGTGGAGCCCACTAGAATTCTAGATAGATGCAATGTCAAGTTGCGAAACAAGGACATTGTTCAGTATAAGGTCCAATGGGACCAATATCATGAGGAAAACGCTACATGGGAGGATGCAGAGGAAATAGCATGCTCCTTCCCTCATTTTATTTCCTAGGTAGACCGTTGATTATTTTTGTATTGTTTCCTAAGGCACACTTAGTTGGATGACCACGGTAAGCAAGAATGGAATC
>VDFB02364615.1:0-34900 GCA_007258455.2 Sequoia sempervirens | reverse complement strand
TCTCTCGCCAACAATTTATTGTACATTTTTTGGGACCTATGAAGCTTTTCTTGGTTGCTTGATTATGTGGTAATTATAAACACCTTTTTTGACCTATTTCATCATTTTTATCATGCAATCTTCATCATGTGATGCTTTCCATGGTTTGAGGTAATCTCAAACTATCATTTATCTTTTCATTTTACACAAATTGGTACATGTGAATATATTATGGCCGAGTACTCTTGTTTTTGTCAATTCATGATTTTATATGATTGAAGGGTTAATTGTCTCATGATTTTGACTGCGTGTCTACATAAATTCATGTATTTTTATGCTTATGAAATTATTATAATGAAACCATAAACTTGTATGAGTTTTTTGAGTAATAATTGGTGCAAGAGCACCCATGGGTCTAATGGACCTAGAATGCTTTGCTATGTTTTGGTTTTGTTTTTGTGATGGAATAAGGTCCTAAGGACCATTTCACATGCTTTGTAATAGGTCTTCTAGGTTTTTGGTTGAATTTTGGTATTGGTGACCAACTTCTTTGTACAACAAGGTCTCCATCCTCTTTTTGTAAGTCTAGTGCATAGTGGAAAATTAATAAATAAGGATACCTTGATGTAACTAGAAACCTAAGGGGAGTCACTTTGTTCATTTGAGTGGGCTTGGATGCCTTTCACATATTTTGGAGGTATCTTTGTAGGCGGGTTGGTGAAAGTTGTCTAAATTGCCTTAATTAGGCATTTAGGTGACAAATTAGAGTCTTTTTGTGTTTCCAACAGCCAACTGATTCAAATTTCAGTTGGAGGAAATTGGAGGAGGTTGGAAGGTTTCAAATATGCCTCTCTTTTTTGAGTCAAGGCTGTTGTTGAAGTGGGGAAGGAGTTTTCAATAAAGAGTTTGCTGATTTCTATGTTTTTCCTAAAGAAATTGTTGATCCCGTACTTGGTACGGTCTATATATGTTGTTTTATGCTCCAATCCTATAATGGTTGGATAGGTAATTGAATAATATTTCTTTTGGAATTGAATTGGTGATATTTCATTGAGTATTAAGGGAGATATCTTAATTTTACTCCCAGGTAGTCTGAAAACCCTTAAAATCAAGGTTTTGGGTGAAAAATGTGGATTTCTTCCATTCCCACATTGTAGAGTTGATAAATCCTGGTGGGATGGAAGATATATGTCTTTACTAATATTTCCTCAAGGTCTTGAAGAATGTAAGGCTCATTGGAGGAAGTGGTGTAAGATTTGTGGCTTGACATCTCTATGTGGCAAGCCTAATTGACAAGCAAAAAAGTGAGTTTTTGCTTGATTTTGAAGAATCTATTTAAAAGGCACTTAGGGATGATGTTTAAAGGTGTAAATAACTTGTAGGATTCTAAATTCTAGCTTTAGGGTGCAGGGGTGAGCCTAGATAGTCAAGACCTAGGTGTAGGTCTTTGGGTTAGGCCTCTTGGAGCAACAATAGAATAGGCCATTGTAGATTATGCATTGACAGTCAAGAAGAGGGGATTTGAGGCTTTGTAGGAGTCCATTTTGGGAGCCCAAGTTTAGTGGTTTTGTGTCATAATATTCATCCATGTGGATTTAAAATTGACTGCCTTACCAAGTGAAGTTAAAAGCCTTAAATGTAGGAGAGGCCTAAGTCATTGTAATTAAGAGTAATTGATGTTCCCTAGGTGCAAGGTAGGTTGTTGAACCTTGATTTGGTCTATGTAAACATGTTTCAAGTGTTTCTAAATCTCTTATGTGGTCTAATTTTATAACCCTAGGTGTGAGGGGTTTCTTCCTTGAAGGAATAGTGGAGTTTAGGACTCCTCATAAGAGTATTTGAGAAAAGCATTGAGTGGAGTGTTTTTGCCACTTGTGATTGTGAGTTTTCTTTCCCTACCACTCTACATCATAGTGGTATCAGAGCTTGATTGTAGGTATTTTTTGAAGGGAAGACATCATGCCTCCAAAAGTTGGACCAATGGTTTCAAGAGAATTGAAGGCCTTGAGAGAAGAGATAGAGGCCTTGAAAGCAAGAGAAAGGAGAAGAGAAGTGGTAGTTGAGGAAGAGAATTCCTCTAAAGAAGAGCTAGACGGTGAAGAAGATGAAGAGAACCCTTAGGGGGAAGAGATACGCCCTCATGAGAGAAGACTCCTTAAAGCCTTGCAATCATCCAGAGGAGAATCCTTTGAAGTAAAGATTGATTTTCTGGTATATAGTGGAAAGATGGATGTGGATGAAGTGTTAGAGTGGGTGGAGGATTGAAATAACTATTTTGAATACAAAGACATGGCAGAGAATAAGAAAGTAAATTTTTCCAAAACAAATTTGAAGGTATCTGCCTTGACATGGTGGAATTTCACCCAAGGAGAAAGGGTCAAGATGGGTAAATCCATGATTAACTCATGGGATAGGATGGTGCATAGGTTGAAGACACAATTCCTTCCTATTGATCATGAAGTGCAGGAGCATAGAAAGAGGTAGAATCTGAAACAAAAATATATGGATGTTTCATCCTACACTAAGCAATTCTACAAGTTGAGTATGAGATGTAGTCATGAAGAAAGAAGGAAAAAGTGGCCAGGTATATCAATGGCCTAAGACTTAATATTCAAGATGAGATCAGTTTGGTTGTTCCCAAGACCATGGAAGATCACATACAAGTTGCATATAGGGCTGAAGAGAAGATAAGGAGGAAACAAGAGCAGAAAAATAGAGGAAGAGGCAGAAATTTTAGAGGTAGAGGCAGAAATCAGTCCCAAAAACATCAAGAAGAATCTAGCCATAATGAATCAAGTGGAGACTCAAGCAATAGAGGGGGATTCAGGGGTAAGAGACCCAATGGCAGGGGTAGATTTAATGGAGGAAGAGGCTCAAATCAGTTTTCAGGGAGATGTTACAATTGTAACTAGCCTGGACACCCAATATTCAAATGTCCTGAAAAGAAAGGTTCAAGCTCTCATGGTGGAGAGAGGAGGAACCAACTAGTGCATGAGGATGAAGAAAGTGTGACTTCACCTGCAGTAAACCTTACATCAGAAGTTGGAGAGTCCTTAATGGTTAGGAGAACATTACTCAAGGTACCAATCCCTGAAGAACCCCCACAAAGGAAAGAACTCTTTCGAACCAATTGCAAGGTACAAGGTAAAGTGTGTAGGATAGTAGTGGATTCAGGATCAACTAATAATCTTGCTTCAATTGAGTTGGTAGAAAAGTTGAATTTGAAAAGGATTTCTCACCCTAACCCATACAAAGTTTCATGGCTTAGTAAAGGACAACAAGTCTTGGTGGATGGGTAGAATTCAACATTGACCCATATAAAGACAAGGTTCTATGTGACATCATCCCTATGGATGTGTGCCACTTGCTGCTTGGTAGGCCTTGGAATTTTGATAGGAAGAGCAAGCATGACGGGGAGAAGAACACATACTCCATTGTGAAGGATGGGAAGACTTACAACCTTTCACCTCTCCTAGAAGAAGACAAGGCAAAGCGTGAAGGGCCTAGTGTTTTGATGGTGGGTTAGAAAGAGTTCATGAAGAGCTTGAAGGAAGGAGGAGGAAGAGGATTCTTCTTGATTATGAAGCAAAAAAGTGAAGCATATTTTCCCACAAAGAAGAAGGAAGATGCACCAAAGGAAGTTCAAGAGATGCTGGAAAGGTACAAGGAAATAACGGTGAATGAATTACCTAGTTCCCTACCTCCCATCAAGGATATAAGACACCATATTGATCTAATTCTATGGGCTACATTTCCCAATAAGGCTGCATATAAAATGACAACTGCTCAAAATGAGGAGATTGCAAGACAAGTGCAAGAGTTGAT
The DNA here is from genome assembly GCA_007258455.2 of Sequoia sempervirens. Classification (NCBI taxonomy): domain Eukaryota; kingdom Viridiplantae; phylum Streptophyta; class Pinopsida; order Cupressales; family Cupressaceae; genus Sequoia; species Sequoia sempervirens. The sequence continues at coordinate 31,096 of VDFB02364615.1, read as the reverse complement.
GGATAAAGGGCTAGTGAGGAAGAGTTTGAGTCCATGTGTTGTTCCTACTATCCTAGCACCAAGGAAGGATGGGAATTGGAGGCTTTGTATTGATTCCAGAGCCATTAATAGGATCACAATTAGATATAGGTTCCCAATGCCAAGAATGGAGGACCTCATGGATTGTCTATTAGGAGCATCTTACTTTTCCAAGATTGATCTAAAGAGCGGGTACCATCAAATAAGGATTAGAGAGGGGGATGAATGGAAGAAAATTTTTAAGACTAATGAAGGGCTCTATGAGTGGTTGGTGATGCCCTTTGGGTTATCAAATGCCCCTAGTACCTTTATGCGCCTTATGAATGAGGTATTGAGACCTTTCATTGGAAAGTTTGTTGCAGTTTATTTACATGGCATCCTTGTGTTTAGCAGGTCTAAAGAAGAACAGTTGAAGCACATTGACATGGTAATAAGGAGGTTACAAGAGGAGAAGTTGTTGATCAACATGGAAAAGTGTGAGTTCATGAAGGAAGAACTAGTATACCTTGGTTTTGTCATCTCCAAGGGAAGTTTGAAGATGGATCCTTCAAAGGTGGATTCTATTCTTACTTGTCCAACACCAAAATCCATGGGAGATGTGAGAAGCTTCCATGGACTTGCAAGCTTTTATAGAAAGTTCATCAAGAACTTTAGTCAAATTTGTGCACCCATCTTGGACACCATCAAAGAAGGTAACAAAGGTAAGTTTTCTTGGACCAATGAGGCTGATAAAGGGTTTGAATATCTGAAAATGAGAGTAGCACAAGAGCCTAACTTGTTCTCCATAATTTTGATAAAGTTTTTACCATTGAGTGTGATGCTAGTAATCAAGCAATAGGGGTTGTTTTGAGCCAAGAAGGTAGGTCGGTTGCATTTTTCATTGAAAGTTTGAATGAAGAAAAGAGAAAGTACTCCTCATATGATTTGGAACTATATGCTATGGTCCAAGCCCTCAAAAAGTGGAGGCACTATTTGTTACCTAAAGAATTTTTTATTTATACTGACAATCATGCCTTGAGTTTTTTGAATGGATAGGACAAACTCGGTCATAGGCACATGAAGTGGGTAGAGTCTTTGCAAGCCTATAAATTCACAATAAAGCATAAGAAGGGCCAAGAAAATAAGGTGGCAAATGCTCTCAGTAGAAGGGAACTTGTAGTGCAAGAGATCCAACTCCAAAGCATGGGGGTTGATGCATTAAAGGATATGTATCATAAAGATTCAGATTTCAAGGAGGTATATGTTATCGCAGAATCTAGCAGCGCTCGTTCCACGGATAACCCCCCCTACGAAACTTGTCCGTTTCCTAGGATTCGTGAAGTTCAAGTACGCACAACGGGGTGATTTTCGAGTCACCTCGAAGTGAGTTCCCAAGTCTCAAATAGTCAATTCGAGTGTTCCACCTTGTTCTCCTCGCAAAGACCTTCGAAACGAGATCTTTCGCGACTTTTCACTGTTAATACTTTGCAAATTACGGAAGATGCAGTAGCACTCAAAAAGTGCGCCCCTGCAGGGAAAATCCAAAATTTGGCTAAGTCTGGAAATGTAAGGGCGCTAAAATTTAGCGCCCCTGCATGAAGTGAAAATTATAAAAAATGAAAGAGCGCTAAATTTTAGCGCCATTACATTTTTTCTCATCACTTAAACTTTTTTTATTCCTCGCACGCTTCTTCACACCTCAGATTTTCATTAATCGTATAATTTTTCGGCCTAAATTTATTAACGTGACTTTGATGGTTTTAATTTCATTTGCGTTAAGTGAGAATGAACGCTTCACTTTGAGTTGTTTATGTTTTATTTCTTTTTAGATCTCCCTTACCGTATATTGCCTTTCATCTGCAAAATCACGTTTTTTGGAGATTCGCCATTTCTCTCTTCAACAAGCTTCGCGTTTTGCCCTGGTAAGACTTTCATTTCGGCTTTGTATTGTCATTTGTATATGATCTTTGTACATTCGCGTTTTGATTTCTTCATTCACGTTTTTATTTCATTCGTTTTTTCTATTCGCGTCTTCCTTCATTCGCGTTTTTCTACACGTTTATGCAATGGAACCTTCATTCATGGTTTTGAATTCGCGTTCTCCCCTGTGCGTGTTCATTTAGTGCTCATTCCTTCTTTTCATTTCCATGCTCTTACCCTATACACTCGCGTTTTTGTTCTCGCCTTTCAAAGTGTTCTTCATTCGCGTTTTCTGTCCATCGTTTGTCTTCATCGTGGCGAGCCTTTGTTACCCTACGCATTCTTCTCTCGCCACCTACGCGTTCTTCTCTTATCCGCCAATATGGTCGATGTTCTGTGGGCACTCGTATCTATCCAACGTATCCATGTTGTCTCTCTCTATGCATTTTGGTGAATGTTGAAGAGATCTGTTATTATGAAAAAGAATTCCCTCAAAAATGGGAGGCGTATGTAATAGAATGAAAGCAAACTCAAGCTCTCATGATTCAAACAAATTTCCATCTCCAAGCCTGAGCGCTATCGCCATTCCCTCTTGCATCTACATCTCAAAAGTTTCAAGAAAAAGCAGAGGCGCTGAATTTTAGCGCTAGAATATTTTTGACAAAATGAGAAATTACCTAACACTGTAAGATGTAAGGGCGCTAAAATTTAGCGCCCTTGCATCAAAATCATCTTTCACCAAAAAGCTAAAGCGCTGAATTCTAGCGCCATGACATCAAAAGAATGTCATAAAATTGCCTAACACTAAAAATGTAAGGGCGCTAAAATTTAGCGCCCTTACACCAAAAGCAATTTCTCAGAATGTAAGGGCACTGAATTTTAGCGCCCTTACACTTTTTTCTGGCTTTTTCCAGACCTTTCCAAATGCACCCCATTTTTGACCAGTGCATCCTTGAGCTCCATTTTTCTGCATTTGTGCATCGTTTTGCGTGCCTCGCCATCATCTCTATGCTTTTAAACCCTCGTGCTCGTTTCACGCTTTCCCATGTGTCCTAACAAATTGGTGTTTGTTCTGGCTAGATGGATTGCAGTCTACTCTCAGAGATCATCCAGTTAAGAGTGCTCAGTGTTCCAGTTTCTTTTCATGACTGCAACGAAACCTCCTTCTTCTTCGAAAGCAAAAAGCAAGATGAAGTACAAATATCAAGGCGTCTATCCGCCAACTATGGTACTTTCGAAAGTTGAAGAAATAAAGGATACAGAAGTTGGCCATCAAGATTTGGTTGACTTTGCAAAGTTGATAGAGACGAAGCCTCTTCCTGATTCAATGAGGGCAATAGTACACAGTAATCTCCACTTGGTGGCAATGTTCCCCACAGCTGCGCATAATACTGAGTTTGTTCTTCAAGTTGCGTCTCATTACATCCGAGAAAGCAGAAGTGTGATCGACTCTTCCGGGCATGAGATTTTAAGACTCGACCCCGATTTCTTTGACATCGTCTTCAAGGTTCCTCACATGGACAAATATATTGACATTTCTATATCAAAAGCACAGGAGATTTTCGATGTTGATCCTAATAAAGCCAAACAGTTGATAAATACTCAATGGCTTAAAAAGCCTAGATCGTCTGTTTCCAGATGGCCGAAAGGACTCCTGAGAAGTGACTTCAAAGATGACGTCAAGGATATGATCACGTTTCTGAGCAGAGTGAAAGGTTTGCCGGAATCATCCACCTTTCACGATTGGATGCATGAATACATCAGGATCATAAGGAGGCAGAAAGTGCATATTGACTGGGGTAAACAAATCAGTGATGAGATGCACGAACAGTTGATCAATGCTCCTACATTGAAGTTCTACATGACTTCTTACCTGGTGTACGCAGCAGCTGTGATGAGACAATTCCCAGGTCTATCTACAAAGGGGAATCGAATGATGGTGCCTGTGTACAGATATTTCTATCAGTTGGAGCTAAAGGAAAGCTTTCATCATTTCAGACGGGTCACTGATGCTTTCTTTGCGCCCTTACTCTTCAACTTTGATCCATCCTTGGAAAGAAGAAGAGTGTCTGATGAGGCTTATAAGGTGGTAAGTAAAGTTGGATGTATTTTTCTTCAATTCCCAATGTTTACTTACTTGAGAGTAGGTTGTTACACCGGTTGTCCCTACATGCTACCACGTTATCCTTCGGATAAGTGGGTTCTCATGGAAACATGCAGACAGCTGATGTCAGTGCAGAAAGAACGAAGAAGCAACCTCACAAGCGTGGATTCAAGTTCCCACCGACCATCGTGGTAGATATTTACCATCCGACCGCACAAAAGCGCTAAGTCCGCTTTATGTCAGATGGCAGATCATGACCATCGTTCCTACGTGTATAGTTTGATTTTGACCACCAGATGTCGTAAAGAAGCTGCAAAAGGGTCAAACACAGTGTACCGCTTTTAAAAGACATCCGCGCATTGCGAGATGAAGAAGCCATTCAAAGATGGACTCATTGCAGATTGACAGCCCAACAAATCGAGATCTGCACCACCTACCAGAGGATTTTGAGGATCCAGGGATATCACGAACGCTGGTCTATGATGAGCAAGGCGTTGCTAAGAGGCCATTGCCTGCAATACAGTGGTCTAGGAAAGAGGTCACCAGCATGAGAGAAAGGCTGAGACCAATCTTAGCCAACACAGAAGAATGGTTACACAAACATGGTTATGCAATGAAAAGTTTCAGGACACACTCAGAAGGAGAAGAGTCCGAGGCAGAAGCACGCCAACAGCAAGAACTTCGCGACAAAAACAAGTCAGCGGCCGTTCCCACTTCTTCGCGGAGAGGCCCTAGGATTAAGTTCACTGTTGGTAAGAAAGATACCCAGGCTGTCCAAGAGACATAAATGACGGAATCTCACCCATCTCGCTCTAAGGGTAAAAAGCCCATCTCAGAGGAGATAGATTCCGATGAAGAAGATACTTCAAGCGACCAATCCGCTGAAGATGAAGATTCGCCAGGCGCACCGGCGCCGGGTGAGGTTTCTCGAAAGCGGAAAGAGTCCTGGCGAAGATTCTCAAGAAGGATCCAAGGCACTTCGCTGCGAAACTGTAATCGGAGAGGCAAAAGAGGGTGATCAACAGGAACCCGAGCATGATGAAGAAATAACTACTTCTCCTCCCGAGAACGTAGTTGAGGAAATTCACAGAACATCATCGCCCGTGACTTCAAACGTTCCTCATACCCCCTTTGAGTCAAGAATTCCTTCACCTCCTGCTCCCTCGTCACCTATTCCTACCACGAGCATTCCTGCAGCCGAGATATTCCCTATCCCTGCAGCATCAACCCAGCTTGATACTCCATCAGTCACAAGCATTCATACGGTTGATATACTGTCAAGCCCACCATCGTCCATTCCTAGCTTGTCTTCGCCAACGCATGATATCACTTCTGAGAACGAATTCAATCGTTTCATGAATGAGTCAATGTTGATCACCAATGCGTCAACTACAGAGCGCGATGACAAACACTTCCAATTGTCACCATACCACTGGTGAGTTCTATGTGACAATAACTCAGAGGTGGCAATGGCGACCGACTTGATAGTAAATCCAGAAGTTCACACTTCTTTTCTTCCTCCTTGGCTAATATCTCAAGTGTCGAAGCGTAAAAAGCAAATGATTTCTCCAGAGGAACTCGACCTTGAAGAGATAGTTCTTCCAAAGGATAAAGGGAAGAAGAAGGCAAAAGTATACTCGAGGCTAAATGTTGATAAATCTGGCCACAAGTATGCTGAAATTGGCATACCACCGAATCAAGAAGGTGATGTCAATATGGAGGACTACACAGTAACAAAGGTCCAGCTTGGCAAGGTTACCAACGAAAGTGCAAAAGCCGATGCGCAAGTCACTTTGGATATCTTGGCAGGAAGGCTGGACAAAGTTGAGCAATCTCGTAACATGTACAAACAGGGGGCAGAGCATTATGCCACTGTTGTAAAGAGACTTGCCGGTTCTCCAAGCAATGCACAACCGCTGACAGTGGTAAGTATTGAAGACCCAGCTGTCAAGAAAGCTGAGAAATTCGCCTCCAAAGGCAGAGTGTTGTATGACTTTGTTGAAAAGATCATTGAACACGGATCTCAGATAATTTTGGCTGCGGATGAGGAAACCACCATGTTGGCCAAGCTCACCACAGAGCTTGACAAAGAAAAGGGCGTACTTTCCCAGGAGCACAGAGACATGGAAAAATGCCTGTTGTCATGGTCGGAAATGAAACAGGTAAAGCTCAGCAAATTGGTGGAGGTTAGGGTAATTCCCGACAAAGAAAAGTTTGTAGAGGTAAAAGAATCACTGAAACACAGGATCCAAGTGGTTCAATCTCTCATTGAAGACCTTCACCAAGTACAGGAAGATGTCGACGGGCATCGCAACATTCTTGATAAAAGTATCAGAGAGTTGCCTGGTCAACTTCTTGAGGACAATCGTATCTTCCTACCGGCCGCAGAAATATCCCTGATCTTCAAAGAAGCCATCATGAATTTGATTGACAGTTCAGACTTCTCAGAAGCTTCACTTAACATCATTTGTGATACAAGGCTCACATTGGACAACCTGAAGACGCATCTTGACAGGTGCAAGAAGGTTCACTCATCTGCCATGAGATCGATCACGAGAATCCACACCATTGTGGATTACACCGTTGGTCCAGATGAGAAGTTCGTGCAGGAGACTAGGAGGAAATTTGAAGACTTCCGCGCCCAATGCAAAAAGACGTGAAGCAGCCTCCTATTCTCCAATGTTAGACATTTCCGGTGCATCCCATTATGCATCTTGTAAATATTTCTCGACATTTTCGAATGTCATTTTGTAAATTGTAATTACACCAAGTCCAAAGATGTAATATTTTGAAAACAAATTACACTTTGACTTTGGTCAAAGGTAGGTGAGATCTCCAAAAATCGCTCACCTAACTTTCCTTAATTTTCTCAATCTCTTTCCTTATTTTGCTCATCCCTCTTTCTATATATTGTGAGGGATTTTCATTGTAACATATCTTTTAGCCTTTTGCAACGAAGTGCTGCCCTTTTGTAAGCAAACTTGTGAAACTTTGCGTTCATATTTTGTGAATGAGATTAAATCAATAAAGGAAAGGATTGCAAGCCAAACTTTGTGTTGGATTCGATACTTTTGTAAGTTGATTCGATTTGGTAGTGATTAGTTCGAGGAATCTGAAAGACTCTAAGTGGTTGATGTAAACTTTGTGTTACATTTATTATTTAGATTGCATTGTTATTTTGTTTATCATTGGTTGAGTGATCTATAAGACTTTTCGCTTATAATCATTCATGCTCATGCATGTTCTTGTTGGATAATCTATGAGACTTTGTGCTTATAATTATTCATTCTTGATACTTTCATTTAAAGATCTACAAGACTTTGTGCTTGTAATCGCTCGCGGCTCAAGCAAGGACATTTTAGTTACGATCTACAAGACTTTGTGCTTGTAATCGCTCTCATGCCGTTTCAAGAATTGTTGCGTTTTAAGAAGACTTTGTGCTTCAACGTGAGTAAAACGGTACGTTTATGCAGATCCTACATTGATAAAGCTACGGAACGACTTTGTGCCTTCGTGAGCTTTCCCATTTTATTTTCTTTTGTTTGTTGTTGATTACTTCTGGTATCTCTACGCTTCGCTTTGACGAGATAGAGATATTGGCATTAGTGCTGGTTGTTAGTTTTTAGTTATCAAGAATTTGGAACTTCCAACACGTGAAACATTGTAAACATCTTCTCTGAAAAAAGAGAGAAGGATGAATGTAACACACCCCCCCACCTTCGCGACTTTCGTGTACATTGTGTAATTACTTTTGTGATTTACTATTGTTTCTCTTAGCAGTAAGAAGGGCACCTCCCCTTTCCGAGAGGAGAGATTCACATCTCACATAGCTGTGGCTGAAGTCCAAGTTGTGTAATCTGTCGAAAGTTGATTACATAATTTTCACCCAACAGTTTTTTGGCGACTCCGCTGGGGAACCTACATACGCAATCTGAGCCTCACGCTTCGGATTGAAGTAGATAAGTTTCCATTTTCTTGCTGTTCTTTTGTATATTGTTAACTCTGTAACACCCTTTGTATTCAGATTTACATTCTGGCGGACCGAATATATACAAGAGGATTGAGGGCTCAAGGAATAACAGATCCACTCTTTGAAGAGTTGCTGCAACGTGACTTCCCATTTACTCTTCCACAAGCAAGGTCACCATTGCAGCGGGCTATAAGCTTCCCTCCACGTAGGCAAAGATCTCCAATCCCAAGTGTTTGGTCAGTTTATCGTAGACGTCCTGTTCAAGCACCTGTTGTGCAACCAGTCATGGCCGCACCACCTGCTGGACCGTGGGGAAATGCTTTTGGTCCCCTCCATTTGACTCCACCTTTACACGAACTCCCTCGTGTATCCAGGAAGCATCTTCCAAAATTTCAAGGTGATGGCAAACAACACCCCGATGAGCACATATCCGCATTTTACATAGTATGCGGCGTTCTGGGCATTGAGCACGAGGATGTTTCCGTAAGATTGTTCATTGAATCCCTTCAAGGGATTGCAGCCGAATGGTTCTTTACTCTTCCCAATGCTTCCGTCACCAATTGGGCCACTCTTCGCACTAAATTTGAAGAAAGGTTTAAGCCTGCCGAAGATTCACATGCTTTATTGGCGCAACTCACCACCATGCGTAAAGAAGCTCACGAGCCTATGCGCGAGTTTGTGGCTAAATTCAACAAGTTGGTGACACGGATCCCCAATGATGCAAGACCAACGGATCACAACCTGAAATGCTTCTTCATCAACACCCAATTACCCAAGGTAAGTTTCTACTTGCGTAGGGAAAATCTTGTTAATGTTGCAGCAGCCCAGCAATTGGCTACCAGTCTAGAGGATGACATGATCCTTGCTGGAGAAATCAAGATGGGAACTAACGGAAATAAAAGGATGCAAGCCTCAGGATCTTCAGCATCCAACGCCAATGCTCCCACTGCCAGCTCAAATTTCACAGATCCCATGGTCCAAAGGTTGGCAAATGAAGTTCTCTCTCTTAAGAAGCAGGTGTCGAACAATAACAATGGTAACAACTACAAAGATGTCCCTAGGAGGACTTTTCCTAACTATGCTGGCAACAAAAATCAGAATCGTCTCCCAGCACCTCCAGGACGACTTGCTCTTGAAGCCCCGCCTGCTAACAATGCCGCTGGGTACTATGAGACTGAACAAGATGATTATGCTCAGCCTGAATATCCTGAAGAAGAAAATGCCGATCTCTTCCAAGAAGAAGAAATTGGATCGGCTGGCGACTCCAAGATCAGCTATTTGCAAATGATGGAAGAAGAAGAAGAAGAAGATGATTTGGTGACTGACGCTTATGCTGTTTTTACGCGGCATCAACAAAGTGAACTTGACAAAGCTCAAGCTGCTGCTGCTGTCCTAGAAAAGGAGAAGCCGCCCATAATGATTGCCAAAAGAGGATCTCCTCTCCCTTGGCAACCTAAGAAAGTAGCAAATCCGCAAGTAAGTGCACCCCGTTCTTCTTCGTCAACTCCCATTGTTCCTAAAGCTAATCCTACCATTCTAAAGACCAGTGTGCCTTTTGTGAAACCAATCAGTGAAGTTACGGCTTCCAACCTACAAAGTTCTTTCCAGGCTTTCGACATCATTGACCATGCCAAGAAAACCAAGGTTCAAATGTCCGAGGCTGAATACCTCAAAGCCAACCCCGACCAATTTGACAGGCTTGTCAAGTTCGTAAATGATAAAAAGATCTCCCCAAGTCAGGATATTCCTCCTGACGTCCCAGTTACTCCTAAACCCAAAGTGTCACAGAGTAACCTCGTATCTAATCCTCCAACTGCTTCTGGACGCATTGATCCATTTTTCATCTCACTACTTGTAAATGGTTTCAAGCTGAGTAACTGTGTCATAGACTCTGGTGCGTCTGACAATGTGATGCCCGCCAAGGTAGCTACTGCGTTAGGCCTTGAGATGACCAAAACCTTCAGCCGTTGCTTTTCCATGGAAAATAAGCAAGTGCCATTGATCGGTCAGATCAAGGATGCCCAATATGCATTCGCCGCATACCCGGAGAAGAAGATAAAAATGACGGTCCTCGTGGCCGATGTACCAGCTTCCTACGGTATACTCCTCGGACGCAATTTCTGCAAAGATGTTGGAGGAGAGCTAAGTATGGATATGTCTGAAGCAAGAATACCAGTAAAAGGTGTGATGCAAAAGCTGATTCCCGAAAAGGAATCAAAGTTTTCAGTTGTTGAGTCCAATGATCCCAGAGCTCAGATTTTGTTCGAATCATCAGGCGTGGGAACTTACTACCTACAAACAGATGAGGTAGGAGAATCCTCAACTCAAAATGAGCTAGAAAAAGATGATACTTCGTCAACTTCAGATGAAACGTCATCAAGAGATTTGTCCATCTCCGACCATGAATCTTCATCAGAGGATGAAGTCTTGGATTTTGACACTGTTCCAATTGGTGATTCCAACGGTGTCTGGCTGCTCGAGTTCGATGGTAGCTGCTCTTCGACCGGTTCTGGAGCAGGAATGGTTTTCATTTCGCCATCAGGAAAGTTTTTTTTTTTTTCCTTCAAGCTGCAGTTTGATAACACCAATAACACCGCCGAGTATGAAGCCCTGTTACTGGGAATGCAAGTTGCATTGAAGAAGGGTATAAAAAATCTTCATGCGCAAGGTGATGCCGAGTTGATAGTATGTCAAGTGAGAAATCTCTATCAAACAAAGAATGAGAGACTCAGGCATTACCGTAATCTCGTATGGGATTCCATTGAGGAATTCGAGGCTTTTGATATCTCCGTTGTTCCCAGAGAATACAATACTAGAGCTGATTCCCTTGCGATCTCTGCCACGCTCTTGGTACCACACAAAGACTTTCAAGGTTCTACTTACACCATAGAATTGGTTTTTCGCCCAAGTGTACCTGACAATTCAGAAAACTGGCAGATTTTCAACGACGACCATCAAATTATCGCCTTTCTTGAAAAAGCAGAGAATTTCGATGAGTTGTACTTTGAGGGCAGTGATTCTCCACTTCGAGAATCCGTGTCCGATTTAGACCCTGTTACGGGCAAGGAATATCTGCAACTCAAAGGGAATAAGATCCCTAAAGGATTGGTATCCTTGGAGAAACTTTTTGATAAGCATGATCGCCACGTCAAGAAACAACTCTCAGATTCTGACTCATCTAATGAGGTTGAACAAATAAATTTGGGAACTGAGGCCGATCCTAAGATGGTCAACATTGGCAAATGTTGCACGGCCGAAGAAAGAAGATGTTTTGCTCAGCTACTGCAGGAGTACATTGACGTCTTGGCGTATTCATATGATGATCTAAAGTCATTTCGGCCCAAGGAAGTGCAACATGACATTCCTCTCAAGGTTGGTGCTTTACCTTACAAACAAAAGCAGAGGCAATACAATCCCAAGATTTCTAGAACGATTTTAGCTGAAGTTCAAAAGATACTGAATGCGCGGATAATTTTCCCTATCCATCATTCAACATGGATAGCCAATATCGTCCCCGTTCGTAAGAAGAATGGTGAAATTCGCATTTGCGTAGATTTCAGAAATCTAAATCAATTGTCTCTCAAAGACAATTACCCACTCCCAGTGATGGATCAAGTCCTACAAAATGTAACTGGATCCGAGATGCTCTCTATGCTAGACGGATTTTCCGGTTACAATCAAATTGAAGTGAATTCAAGCGATCAACACAAAACCGCTTTCACAACGCCATGGGGAACCTTTGCGTATCGTAGGATGCCATTCGGTTTGATCAACGCCGGCGCTACATTCCAACGTGCCATGGATCTTGCTTTCCGTGACGTAATGGGTAAGTTCATTGTGGTGTACCTTGACGATCTAACGGTGTTCTCCAAGCAACGCCATGAGCATTTCTATCATTTGAGACAAACTCTAGAGAGATGCCGTCAGCACGGCATTTCCCTCAATCCCAAAAAGTCAACTTTTGGGGTGACAGAAGGTAAACTTCTTGGTCATGTAGTATCTGCTAAAGGAATCAAGATTGACTTAGAAAGAGTCAATGGAATCAAGTCCCTCGCTTTGCCGTCAAGCAAGAAAGTTGTTCATTCCTTTTTCGGCAAGGTAAACTTCTTGAGAAGGTTTCTTCCAGACTTTGCTGAAAAGACCCGTCACATTGTGAACATGATGAAGGGTAATGCCACGTTTCATTGGACGGCAGAAGGCAAAGCAGCATTCGATGACATCAAGGAGGCCATCGCTCATGCGCCTGTATTGGTTTTCCCTAACTACACCAAGGAGTTTGTGATGTATAGTTATGCTTCCGAGCATACACTATCAGCTATCTTGGTGCAGGAAAATGATGAGGGTTTTGAATCCCCCATTGCATTCATGAGTTGCCCTCTAAAGAATTACGAGTTGAAATATTCTCAGATGGAAAAGCACGCTTTTGCAGTTGTGAAAGCCGTCAAGCATTTCCGGTTCTACATTCTGGGCAGTCATGTCAAAGTCCTCGTTCCAGATTCGACTGTCAAGTCTATCCTCACACAACAGGAATTTGGAACGAAAAGAGGAAACTGGATTGCTAAGATTCAGGAATATGATCTAGAGATAAAGCCTACTAAGCTGATACGTGGACGTGGCCTTTGTCAGCTCATTGCAGAAAACAATCCAGGAGAAGAAGAAGATGAGGAGGTCTCAGATGAAGAGGTTGATCCTAGTACACTTCCGATGGTACTATTCGTTAGCACCACTGATGAATGGTTTTCCAACATAGCTCACTTCCTAACATACGGAGAATGTCCTAATCACCTAACTCTGAAAGAAAAAAGGACCGTCAAGCTAAAGTCAGCTAATTTCGTCTTGTGGGATAGCGGCTTGTATAAGCGTGCGATGGATGGAACATTTCTCAGGTGTGTTGATAAAGAGCAACAGCAAAAGTTGCTGAAATCTTACCATGATTTGGCATGTGGTGGGCATTTTTCAGCGCCAGTAACCGCTCACAAAATCCTGAGAGCAAAGTATTACTGGCCTACACTCTTTCAGGACACGTACTCTTGGGTGCGTAAGTGTGAATTGTGCCAACAATTTGTTGGCCGTCCAAAATTGGCATCTTTGCCGTTAAAACCTGTCGTGATTGATGAACCTTTCCAACAATGGGGCATTGATTTCATAGGTGCAGTGAATCCATCGTCAAGTGCTGGACACGTCTATGTTTTGACGGCTACAGACTATTTCACCAAATGGGTGGAAGCAATACCTACAAAGCGTGCTACTTCAGAAGTAGTGTGCAATTTCTTAAAAGAGAATATTATTTCCAGGTTCGGTGTGCCGAACAAGATTGTTGCGGACAACGCTTCTGCTTTCTCGTCAAATGAGATCACGGAGTTTTGTTTCGAGCATGGTATCACTTTGTCACATTCTTCCGACTATTATCCGCAGGGTAATGGTCAAGCGGAATCTAGTAACAAGAATCTGGTAACTATAATCCGCAAGCTGGTGGACGAGAATCAACGTTTGTGGCACAAGGCTTTGTTTGACGCTTTGTGGGCGGACAGAATAACTCTGAAACAAGCTATCGGCATGTCTCCTTTTCAGCTCTTGTACGGATTGAATGCCGAGATTCCTATAACTTTGGAACTACCAGCCCTCAAGTTGGCTAAGGCCATTGAGGATGAGACGTTTGACAATTCTGTCGACAAGCGCATCATGTATCTCTCCGAATTGGAAGAGAATCGAGTTCAGGTGGCTGACCGCATTGCGGAACACCAGGATCAAGTGAAAAAGCTGTTCGACAAGAAGGCCAAGTCTCGAGAATTTCAAGTTGGTGACCTCGTCCTCCTATGGGACAAACGAAGAGAGCCAAAAGGTATGCACGGGAAATTTGATTCACTATGGACTGGACCTTTCCAAATACATCAGTTACATGGTGAAAATAGTTTCTTGTTAGCATACGGAGATGGGACGCCATTTGCCCTTCCTCACAGTGGGCAACATCTCAAGAACTTTATGCAGTAAAGAAGTCGGCGTTGGTATGTAAATACTTTTTATTTTTTAAGTCCTTTTGAGTCTTTGCGTTTTGTTTTTGTTTGTCGTCGTCGTCGCCTGACTCCAAGCCCAATGGATGGATAAAGGCACTTGAATTCTGGATTTCTTCTCCCCACTTCATTCTTTTCAGAACAGCCTGAAGGAGAAGATCCCAATGGCGAGGGCGGTTGTTATCATGAGAATCTAGCGTTCCACTTGGATCCACGGATAACCCCCCTACGAAACTTGTCCGTTTCCTAGGATTCGTGAAGTTCAAGTACGCATAACGGAGTGATTTTCAAGCCACCTCGAAATGCGTTCCCAAGTCTCGAATAGTCAATTCGAGCATTCCCCCTTGTCCGCCTCGCAAAGACCTTCGAAACGAGATCTTTCGCGACGTTTCACTGTTAGTACTTTGCAAATTAAGGAAGATGCAGTAGCACTGAAAAAGTGCGCTCCTGCAGGGAAAATCCAAAAATTTGGCTAAGTCTGGAAATGTAAGGGCGCTAAAATTTAGCGCCCCTACATGAAGTGAAAATTCCAAAAAAATGCAATAGCGCTAAATTTTAGCGCCATTACATTTTTTCTCGACACTTAAACTTTTTTGAGCTTCTGGCATGTTTCTTCATGATTTCGCGTTTTTCGTCAATCGTGCCACTTTTCGTGCCTAAATTTATTGCACGACTTGAGTTAGGTTTCTAATTTTCATTTTGCAAGTTAAGTGAATGAATTCGCCACTTTCGTTGTTTGTATTTTATTTCTTTTATCTCATCTTGATGTGCGAGTTCCTTTCTCCACTGCAATTCGCGTTTTGAGGATTTTCGCCATTCGCCTCTTCAGCAAGATTTGCGTTTCGCCCTGGTAAAGTTTTCCATTTAGCTTTGTATTGTCATTTGTATATGATCTATGTTCGTTCGCGTTTTTGTTTCTTTCTTTCACGTCTTTCATTTCATTTGCGTTTTTTGTCTTACCATTCGCATTCTTCTCTTTCCTAAACCTACGCTTTCTCTCCCTTCGCGTTTTCCTCACCATGTTCGCCATTCATGGTTTGCTTTCATTGCACGAGCCTTGGTGAACCTTTGCTAACCCTCGCCATTCCTTTCTTTGTTTTCTCCAAACGTGTATTGTTCTACATTCGCGTTTCTTTGTTTCTCTACGCGTCCCACCCTCATTCTCCATACACGTTTCTTTCTTCCTTCAAAGATGGCGACATTTCTGTGTTCCATGTTTTGTTCATTTCTCCTCACAAACTCATATCTCTCCAACGTTATTCCCATCGCGTTTTTCACGCCATTCTTTTCATATGCTTTGAAACAAACTTTGCAATCTCACAAAAGAAAAGATTTCTTGTGAAACCCTTAAGCATAAACATGGAAATGGAGACAAATTCGAAAGCTTTCATTCTACAAGCATTTGCAAAGCTCAAAGCGCCTTCGCCATTCCTCACTGCATTTACATCACCAAAAATTGCCAAAATTGCAGAAGCGCTAATTTTCAGCGCTATGACATTTCAAACTTAACAAAAATTTCCTAACACTGAAAAAGTGTAAGGGCGCTAAAATTTAGCGCACTTACACCAAAAGCAATTTTCTTAGAATGTAAGGGCGCTGAATTTTAGCGCACTTACACTTTTTGCAGGCTTTTCCCAGACCTTTCCAAATGCACTCCATTTTTGACCAGTGCATCCCTGAGCTTCATTTTTTTGCATTCGTGCATCGTTTTGCGTGCCTCATCATCCGCTCCATGCTTTTCCGCCCTCGTGCTCATTGCACGCTTTCCCATGTTTCCTAACAATTGATGTTTGTTCTGGCTAGACGGATTGCAGTCTACTCTCAGAGATCGTCAAGTCAAGAGTGCTTAGTGTTCCAGTTTCTTTTGATGACTGCTACGAAGCCTCCTTCTTCGAAAGAAAAAAGAAAGATGAAGTACAAATATCAAGGCGTCTATCCACCACCTATGGTGCTTTCGAAATTTGAAGAAATAAAGGATACGGAAGTTGGCCATCAAGACTTGGTTGACTTCACAAAGTTGACAGAAACGAAGCCTCTCCCTGATTCAATGAGGGCAATCGTACACAACAATCTCCACTTGGTGGCGATGTTCCCCACAGCTGCGCATAATACTGAATTTGTTCTTCAAATTGTGTCTCATTACATCCGATAAAGCAGAAGTGTGATCGACTCTTCCGGGCACGAGATTCTAAGACTCGACCCCGATTTCTTTGACATCGTCTTCAAGGTTCCTCACATGGACAAATATATTGACATTTCTATATCAAAAGAACAGGAGATTTTCGATGCTGATCCTAATAAAGCCAAACAGTTGATAAATACTCAATGGCTTAAAAGCCTAGATCGTCTGTTTCCAGATGGCCGAAAAGGATCTCGAGAAGTGACTTCAAAGATGACGCCAAGGATATGATCACGCTTCCGAGAAAGCAAGAAAGAAAGGTTTCCGGTTTTAATCATCCACCTTTCTAATGACATGTATGAGCACATCAGATCATAAGGAGGGGTAGAAGGTGCATATTGACTGGGTAAACAAATCGCTGATGAGTTGCACGTAATAGCGTTGATCAATGTCTTCTACACAGTTCTACAGCGACTTCTTACCCGTGTACGCATACCGTGATGAGACAATTCCCGTGCTCCATTCACAAAGGGGAATCGACGATGGTGCCTCGTACGCATATTTCTATCGCTTGGAGCTAAAGGAGAGCTTTCACCATTTCGTGACGGTCACCGATGCTATCTTTGCTTCCTTACTTCAACTTTGATCCAAAATTTCTGTAGAAAGAAGAAGAGTGTTCCCATGAGGCTTTGAAAGGTGGTAAGTGCTGGATGTATTTTCCTCCACCCCAACATTTACTTACATTTGAGAGTAGGTTGTTACACCTGGTTGTCCCTTTACATGCTACCACTATCCTTCTGATAAGTGGGTTCTCATGGAAACATGCAGACAGCTGATGTCAGTGCAGAAAGAATGAAGAAGCAACCACAAGCATGGATTCAAGTTTCCACTGACCATCGACAGATATACTATCCAAACTGCACAAAAGGCTAAGTTTGTCTATGCTGAGATGCAGATCATGACCATCAAAACCTACAGGTATAGGTTTGATTTTGACTACCGAGATGTCAGAAAGAAGTTGCAAAAAGGTCACCAACACAGGTACCGTTTTGAAGACATCTGGGCGGATTGCAGAGATGAAGAAGCCATTCGCAAAATGGACTATTGCAGATTGACAGTTCAACAAATTAGAGATCTTGGTATCGCTGACCTACCAGAGGATTTTGAGGATCCAGGTGATATCATGAACGCTGTCTATGATGAGCAAGGCATTGCTAAGAGGCCGTTGCCTGCAATACAGTGGTCTAGGAAAGAGGTCACCAGCATGAGAGAAAGGCTAAGACCAATCCTAGCCAACACAGAAGAATGGTTACACAAACATGGTCATACAATGAAAAGTTTCAGGACAGACTCAGAAGGAGAAGAGTCCGAGGCAGAAGCACGCCAACAGCAAGAACTCCGCGACAAAAACAAATCAGCGGCCGTTCCCACTTCTTCACGAAGAGGTCCAAATCCATCAAGTTCTCTACTATTGGCAAGAAGGATACTCAGTCATTCTAAGAGACGGAATTTCATCCATCTCGCCTAAGGGTAAAATCCTATCTCGTGAGGAGATAGATTCGATGAAGAAGATACTTCAATTGACCAACCAACAAGATGAAGATTCAATGTGGCACACCATGCCGAAGAGGTTTTGAAAGCGAAAGCAAGAGTCCATGAAGATCAAGAAGGATCCGGCGACTTCAAGGTGAGCCAATCGAGAGACAAGAGGGTGATCAACAGGAACCCGAGCATGATGAAGAAATAGCTACTTCTCCTCCCGAGAACGTAGTTGAGGAAATCCACAGAACATCATCGCCCGTGATTTCAAACGTTCCTCATACCCCTCTTGAGTCAAGAACTCCTCCACCTCCTGTCCCCTCGTCACCTATTCCTACCACAAGCATTCCTGCAGCCGAGATATCACCTATCCCTGCAGCATCAACCCAGCTTGATACTCCTTCAGTGACAAGCATCCATACGGTTGATATACTGTCAAGCCCACCATCGTCCATTCCTAGCTTGTCTTCGCCAACATATGATATCACTTCTGAGAACGAATTCAATCGTTTCATGAATGAGTCAATACGTGATCAGCTCAATGTGTCAACTACAGGAGCACTGATGACAAACACTTCTCCAATTGTCACAATACCAATGGTGAGTTCCAGATGTGACAATAACTTCCAGAGGTGGGTAATGGCGACCGACGGACAAGAAATCCGGTTCACACTTTCTTCCTTCCTGGCTAATATCTCAAGTGTCGGCTTAAAAAGAAAATGATTTCTCCAGAGGAGCTCGACTTTTGAAGAGATAGTTCTTTCCAAAGGCCAAAGGGAAGAAGAAGGCAAAGTATACTTTGAGGGCCGAATGTTGATAAGGTTGGCCACAAGTATGCCGAATTGGCATACCACCAATCAAGAAGCGGTGATGCCAATATGGATGACTACACGTACATAAAGTGTTCAAATTTTGCAAGGTTACCAATCTAAAGTGCAAAAGCCGAGCGCTAAGTCACTTTGGATATCTTGGCAGAAGGCCGGAAAAGTTGAGCAATTCCTGTGAATATGTACAAACAGAGGGCAGAGCATTATGCCACTGCTAAAGAGACTTTCCGCTCTTCCAAGTAATGCACAACCGCCGACAAGGTTAGTATTGAAGACCAAATTGCCAAGAAAGTCGAGAAATTCTCTCCAAAGGCAAGTGGTGTTGTATGACTTCGTTGGAAAGATCACTCAACACCTAATCTCGTGATAATTTTGGCTACGGATGAGAAAACAACCATGTTAGCCAAGCTCACCACAGAGCTTGATAAAGAAAAGGGCATACTTTCCCAAGAGCGCAGAGACATGGAAAAATGCCTGTTGTCATGGTCGAAAATGAAACAGGTAAAGCTCAGCAAATTGGTGGAGGTTGGGGTAATTCCCGACAAAGAAAAGTTTGTAGAGGTAAGAGAATCACTGAAACACAGGATTCAAGTGGTTCAATCTCTCATTGAAGACCTTCACCAAGTACAGGAAGATGTCGACGGGCATCGCAACATTCTTGACAAAAATATCAGAGAGTTGCCTGGTCAACTTCTTGAGGACAATCAGATCTTCCTACCATCGCAGAAATATCCCCTGGATCTTCAAGGAAGCCATCACTTAATTTGATCGGCCAAATGCATTTCCTGTTTTCTCACTAACATCATTTTGGACATAAGGCTCACATTGACAACCTCAAGACGATCTCTACAAAAAGTAAAAGGTTCTCACCTTATCTCATGAGATCGATCACGAAAGAATTCACATTGTGGATTACACCGCTGGTCTAGATGAGAAGTTCACATAGGAAACCAAGATGAAGTATGAAGACTTCCACGCCCATGCAAGGAACCATGAAGATTCCTAATTTCCCAGTGTTCAACTTTTTGGTACTTTCCCCTATGCATCTTGTAAATATTTTTTGACATCTTTAATGTCATTTTTTGAAATGTAATTACACCAAGTCCAAAGATGTAATATTTTCAAAACAAATTACACTTTGACTTTGGTCAAAGTTAGGTGAGATTTCCTAAAATCGCTCACCTAACTCTCCCTAATTTTTTCAATCTCTTTCCTTCTTTTGCTCATCCCTCTTTCTATATAATGTGAGGGATTTTCATTGTAATATTATCTTTTAGTCTATTGCAACGAAGTGCTGCCCTTTTGTAAGCAAACTTGTGAAACTTTGCGTTCATACTTTGTGAATGAGATTCAATCAATAAAGAAAAGGATTGCAAGCCAGACTTTGCGTTGGATTCAATACTTTTGTAAGTTGATTTGATTTGGTAGTGATTAGTTCAAGGAATCTGAAAGACTCTAAGTGGTTGATGTAAACTTTGTGTTACATCTATTATTTAGATTGCATTGTTATTTTGTTTATCATTGGTTGAGTGATCTATAAGACTTTGCGCTTATAATCATTTATACTCTTGCATGTTCTTGTTGGATAATCTATAAGACTTTGTGCTTATAATTATTCATTCTCTTGGATACTTTGTCGAAAGATCTACAAGACTTTGTGCTTGTAATCGTTCGTATATTGACACTCTCTGGATGATCTACAAGACTTTGTGCTCTTAATCGCTCATGTCAAGCTTGAAGAGTTGTTGCCTAAGAATACTTTGGCGCTTCTAACGAGCAAACGCAGACGGGCCTACACAGCATCCAACATTAATAAAGCCACGGAATCCACTTTGTGCCTTCGCGGAGCTTCCTTTTATTTCTTTTTGTTTGTTGTTAATTACTGTATCTCTATGTCAGCTTTGGACGAGATAGAGATATTGGCATTACCGCTAGTTGTTCGCTTCAGCCATCAATAATTCTAACTTCCAAACATCGAAGCATTGTAAACATCTTCAAAAAGAGAGAAGGATGAATGTAACACACCCCCCCCACTCCGTGAATTTCGTGTACATTGTGTAATTACTTTTGTGATTTACTATTGTTTCTCTTAGCAGTAAGAAGGGCGCCTCCCCTTTCCGAGAGGAGAGATTCATATCTCACATAGCTGTGGCTGAAGTCCAAGTTGTGTAATCTGTCGAGAGTTGATTACATAATTTTCACCCAACATCATGTTATGAAATTTTAGCTACCATGTATCAACAAAATCCACCTCAAATAAAGTTAATGTTGATTTTCCTTTAAAAGGAAACGCATAGAGGAATATAACATTCCTTTTAAGTTTTGTCTCATACGGTTTACTAGAATTAGGGAAGCCAGCTATCATAAAATTGATCAAAGCTATCAACCAAAAGAACTCTAACTTTTCTATCAACTTATTTTCAATGACACATGTCAGAAAAATCTGAGCCACATGTCACAAAGGATAAAAAATCCCCACACCTTCACAAAATTGGCTATATGCAGCCAACACAAAATCGAACCACAAGTATTAGACTTTTCAAACCATAGAAAAAGTTGACTTGGCACTTCTTTTTTTTGGACTATTCAAGCAATTGATAAAGTAAGGGTGATTTGGCACATAAAAATGACAAGTAAGCTAGCAGCCAGCTTAAGGACACACCCAAATAGCTAAAGCATCCACCCAGGTAGGTCAAGCACCTCAAGCACCTCAAGCACCTCAAGCACCTCAAGCACCTCAAGCAGGCAACCAGGTAGCTCAACCTTGACATCAATGACAAAATTATTCCAACACATATTATATGTCATGAACTATGCTCAATTTTCTAATTTGTCATTGTAACATGAACCATTGCTTGTGATTGGAGATGGAGGCAAACATCTATATGGCTACAAATATACTTGGTTGTTGAACAAGGAACTGAAAGGTCAAATTCATGTATCATTCTTCCTTTTTGTTTGCAATAAATTTTAAGTCTTCCAACGTGCCTAAAAATTATGCCTTAGAAGAGTTGTGAACAATAAGGGAAAATCTTGGTTCAAGAATCTAACTTGCCAAATAGGCTGATGAGCATAGTGAATGGTGTGCCATGTAATTCATAAACATGAAACTATATTTTGTACAAAAGCAAGTTATCATTGTAATTGTTGAATTCACTTTTGAAATAGTTGCTTGGCGAATTAAATTATATTGTTTAGAATTTTTATGTGTTTTTTCTATAATTTGGATTTAAGGACGAATTTATCATGTTTGAAAATTGTGTTTTATCTCTCTTTCTATTGGTTGGAGTAGGCCTATTGTTCATTTTTGTTTCATTAAATTAGGAAAATAGGGGGACATTATATATACTGGAAAATATTTAATCCTAAAACACTGAATACATGTTTAATCCATTAAGTGAAAAATGTCTGAGATGTGTTGGAGAGCTGGTGGGTATGCAAGCAATAAATGCATAGTTAATTCTTATTTTTTTATTTTTTGTTGAGAAGGTTGTATGGTTTTAGCTCTCCATGTTGTTTATTCTAGGAACAGTGCACTACTAGTGAGTGGCTTGTATATTTATTTGTGAAATTTTATAACTAGAAGTACTGCTTTTTGTTACAAGGGCTAAGGGGACAAATGGGTGTAGTCCATGACATATAACATGCTATTCATAAACATGATACACAGAATCACACAATGAATTTTTCCAAATGTTTAAGAATTAAATTGAAACTCTAAGGGATTTATTGCTGAAAAATTCACTCATTGCACTTGATACACAACCCTTGCCAATGAATCAAATTCTATAATCTAAACATTTATGCTTTTATTAGTTCCTGCTGATAGGCAGGTTTACTATTGCATATATTATATTTTCTTTTCAAATAGTTGCTTGGCCAATGAAATTGTATTATTTAAAATATTTTTTCCTTTTTCCTATAGTCAAGATTTAAGCACATATTTTTTGTGCTTGAAAATTATGTTTTATCTCTTTTTCCATTGGTTGGAGTAGGTCAAGTTTTCATTTTCATTAAAGTAAATTAGAAAAATAGGGGGACATTATATATTGTGGCAAATATTTAATCAGTGCATGCAAATTGTGTGAGTTTTGGTAGTAGGTTGGTGGGTACTGTAGCAGTGAATGCATGTTTAATGCAATAAATGCAAACTTTGCGAGATGTGAGAATGCATAGTTAATTCATGAAATATGAAGTGAGTGTTGGTTTTTGCTTATTCTCGTTTGTTTATTGTTTTTTTAGAAGCTTGTGTGTTTTTAGCTTTGGGTTGTCATCTATGATGTTTGTTATTTTGTGCAGTGCTTGAATGAGGGAGGAGCCATAGGAACGGTGTACTACTGGTGAGTGGCTCATGTGTCTATTTGTGATACTTGATAACTAGAAGTGTTTCTCATTGTTACAAGGAAAAAAAAATGGTTTGATCAAGGTCTTGTTGACTGTGGGTGCATTGAAAGCATTAACTATGTGTTTATTGCTTGAGTGGCCATCAGTCTATCAAAAAAGATCGCAAAGAAAATTGTGCAAGATGTGTTGAAGGGTTGGTGGCTACACAAGCAGTGAATACATACTTAATTCATGAAATCTTAGGTGAGTGTTGGGTTTTATTTGTGCTTATTCTCGTTTGTTTATTTGTTGTTTGTTGAAAATATTGTGTGTTTTTAGCTCTTGGTTATGCTTTCCCATGTTCGTTATTTTGTAAAAGTGGACTATTGGTTAGTGGCTTGGCTATGTGTTTATGATACTTGATAGCTAGAAGTATTGCTTGTTTCTATAGAAAACACTTTAGAGAATTTTTTTT
Organism: Sequoia sempervirens; assembly: GCA_007258455.2. Classification (NCBI taxonomy): domain Eukaryota; kingdom Viridiplantae; phylum Streptophyta; class Pinopsida; order Cupressales; family Cupressaceae; genus Sequoia; species Sequoia sempervirens. The sequence goes on along the minus strand of VDFB02364615.1, from coordinate 7,811 downwards.
GTTTGAAAACTATCATTTATATATTTTTCTATTCTTTCAAGTAGGTCTACCATTCATTTTCCTTTAAGAAAATAAGCCAAATAGAATGACACAAATTTTATTTGCAAATATCTAGTCATTAAATCCAATTTTTACAAGCTTTGTTGGTAGGCTAGTGCCTATCAAAGCAATCAATCCACAGTTAATGCATTGTATGCTTTGACATTGAACAAGACCTTGCTCAAAGATCTAAAATAGTATTGCTTTATGTAGCAACAACACACTACTATTCTAGTGCATCAATCAAGGCACAAATTTGTTTCAAGTCTAACTTCTCACATGTTCACATGTAACACCCTTTCCATTTTGACCATTGATGCACTCAGTTGACATCTAGAAGGTATGCAACAAAAAAAAGCATAGACAAGCATTCCCGTTTACAGTTGTTCACCATTGACACATTACAAGATATTGGGATTGCTCCATACTAGTAGCGTCAAAATATTGTGTTTCTCAAGGAACTTTTTGATGTTGTTCTCCTTCCTTAATGCAGCCCTTTAATGGTTTGATACCAATTATTTTTGTTGGGACCTTTCAATGATGTAATTTGATTAATACTTGAAAGGAAATTAATTAATATTTAAACCTACAGTCTAGCTACAACAATAACAAAAGAGATAAATCATGGTTTTCAAACATGAAGAATATGTCCATAAATCCCAAGTATATAATGTTCCCATATTTTCCTAATTTACTTAAACTAAAATGAATAGTAGACCTATTGCAAGAGAATCAAATTTGATTGGCCAAGCAAGTATTACAAATGAAAATGATAAAAGTAAGAATTGAATGCAAACTGTGTGAGCTTTACTACCATCATGCACTTGATGTGCCTGGAATTTTGCTCAGAGGCAAGTTACTTTTGCAATGAGAGCAGGTCACTATTGCAATTGTATGATGTGCATTGGATATGGCACACTTGTCTATCAATCTACAACTATTGCATTAAATTCCAGTAGGTCTACTATTCATTTTTTCTTTAAGTAAATTAGGAAAATAACACATTATATATTTTGGAAAATATTTAATTGTTGAATGCAAATTGCACAAGCTTTGATAGAGGGCTGGTTGGCACAAAAGAAATGAACGCATGATTAATGCACTAGGTCTATTATTGATTTATGTTTAATAAATTAGAAGACTAGGAAGAAATTATGAATTTTGGAAAATATTTAACCAATGAATTGCATATCCAATGATTGCAATTATGCATATTTTTTATTGCAAAAGTAACATGCTTTTATGCAAAAAGGAGTTTCATGTTTATGAATTAAATGGAATGCCATTCATTATGACCATCTGTCTATTTGGAAAGTCAAATTCTTGAACCAACGTTCTCCTTTCATGTTCACAACTCTTCCAATACATAGTTCTTGGACACATTGGAAGGTCATGTTTCTTAACGCTCTTTTCGATGTTCTTTTTTTGCTATTTTTTTTAGTGCATTTCCTATGTTTTCTTATGAAGTGAATGCTAATGCTTACCGATTTAATCACAAAAACCTAAGCTATTGAGATAATTGTTGAAACAAAACTCTATAGCTCCTCCAGTATTCAAGGGCCTCATAGACTTAGGAAACATAAGCAGATGAGTATAGTGAATGGCATGTTATATAATTCATAAACATGAAACTATTTTATGTCCAAAAGCAAGTTACTTTTGCAATGAGAGTTATGCATAATTACAAGCATGTGATATGTAGTCCATGTGCAATGTTTCACTTCATACATTGACCAGATAGTATAATTTAAGTATATTTCCCTATTACTGTTTTGCTATTCATTGTAGCAGCCCTAATATTCATTTGCTTGTAAGCAAATCTGATTGATGTGCTATGTGAAACATTGCATATGAATTGCATATCACATGGTTGAAATTATGCACATATCTGGCTACAACATTGTTACAATCAAATGATTGCAAAGGTTATTTGCTTATCAACATAAATTGAACAATTTCAAACACTTGACATAATTTTTACATATATTCGAAGAATCAAACTTCATTGGAAAGAAATGAGATAAATCATCTAGAATTCTAACCTCGTAGTCTCTTGTTCAAGAATCAAGTATATTTGTACATGAAAATTTATTATAAATGTTATGTTGAATGCATGTTTAATGCATTAAATGCAAATTGTGCAAGATGTGTTGGAGGCCTAGTGGGTACACAAGTAGTGAATGCATAGTTAATTCATGAAATGTCAGGCATGTGCTTGGTTTTTTTGTGCTTATTCTCGTTTGTTATTATTTCTTGAAAATATTGTATGTTTTTGTTGTTACTACATAAAGCAATACTATTTTAGATCTTTGAGCAAGGTCTTGTTCACTATGGAAGCATATGATTCATTAACTATGGATTGATTGCTTTGATAAGAATTAGCCTACTAGAAAATCTTGTAAAATTTGGATTTAATGACTAGATGTTTGTAAAAAAAATTGTGTCATTCTATTTGGCTTATTTTCTTAAAGGAAAATGAATAGTAGACCTACTTGAAAGAATAGAAAAAGATATAAATGATAATTTTCAAACAAAAAAATATATGTTCTCAAGTGTTGTGTATAGAAACAATCAATACTTCTAGTTATCAAGTATCATAAACACACAACCAAGTCACTCACCAATAGTGCACTTTTATAGAATAACGAACATGGAAAAGCACAACCAAGAGATAAAAAACACAAGCTTTTCAAAAAACAATAAATAAATGAGAATAAGCACAAATAAAACCCAACACTTGCCTAAGATTTCATGAATTAACTATGCATTCACTACTTTTGTACCATGTCCTCTACCTTTCAAACAATAATACACTTCTCTCTGCCTCAACGCAATTCACTAGATTTGCAACTCATATTCTAATGCATCAATCAACTAACAAATTCCTCTTAAATCTATATTCTCACATGTTTACATGTAACACTCTTGGCATTATCATTATCCATGCACTTGGTCAACGTCTTGAAGATATGCAACATAGTGAAGCATATACAAGCGTTCCCATTTACATTTGTTCACTATTAACACACTATGAGGTATTGGGATTTCTTCATACCACTAGCCTCAACATATTGTTTTTCTCAAGGCACTCTTCTATGTTGTTTCATTTCCTTATTGTGTCACTTTAATGGTTTGATACCAATTGTTTTTCGCGGCAATTTTCAATGATGTAAGCCGATTAATATTTGAAAGGAAATTAAAGCAAGGTCTTGTTCACTATGGAGGCATTGAATGCATTAACTATGTGTTGATTGCTTGAGTGGCTACTAGCCTATTAGCAAAGCTCACAAAATTTTAATTTAAGGTTTGAATATTTGCAAAAAATTATCATGTTTGTCTATTTTTTTTCAAATTTTATCATGTGCTTTTGTGTTTCATGTTTATGAATAACATATTATATGTCATGAACTATGCTCATTTGTCTAATTTGTCTTTGTAACAGGAACCATTGCTTGCGATTGGAGATAGAGGAAAACATCTATATGGCTACAAATATACTTGGTTGTCAAACAAGGAACTGAAAGGTCAGATTCTTGTATCATTTTTCCCTTATGTTTACAATGAATTTTAAGTCTTTCAATGTGCCTAAAAATTATGCCTTGGAAGGGAGAAGCTTGGTTCAAGAATTTTAATTTCCGAATAGACAGATGAGCATAGTGAATGGCATGCCATGTAATTCATAAACATGAAACTATTTTTTGTACAAAATCAAGTTACCATTGCAATCATTGAATTCACTTTTGAAATAGTTTCTTGGAGAATTAATTTATATTGTTTAAAAATTTTATGCATTTTTCTATAATTGGGATTTAAGGAAAAAAAAATTATGTTTGAAAATTATGTTTTATCTCTCTTTCTATTGGTTGGAGTAGGCCTATTGTTCATTTTCATTTCAGTAAATTAGGAAAATAGGGGGACATTATATATACTAGAAAATATTTAGTCCTAAAACACAAAATACATGTTTAATCCATTAGATGCAAAATGTTTGAGATGTGTTGGAGAGTTGGTGGGTATGCAAGCAATAAATGCATAGTTAATTCTTGCTTATTTGTTTTTTTTTTTAAAGGAGAGTTGAGACACACATAATGATGAAGAAAGAATAATCACACCATATTTAGATACACAACCCTTGCCAATGAATCAAATTCTATAATCTAAACATTTTTTCTTTTATTAGTTATTGTCAATAGGTAGGTTTACTATTGCATTCATTGCATTTTATTTTCAAAAAGTCGCTTGGCCAATGAAATTGCATTGTTTAAGATATTTTTTTCTTTTTCCTATAATCGGGATTTAAGCACATATTTTTTGTGCTTGAAAATTATGGTTTATCTCTTTTTCTATTGGTTGGAGTAGGTTGATTTTTCATTTTTGTTTAAGTAAATTAGGAAAATAGGGGGAAATTATATATTGTGGAAAATATTTAATCCTTGTATGCAAATTGTGCGAGCTTTGGCAGTGAGTTGGTGGGTACTAAAGCAGTGAATGCATGTTTAATGCATTAAATGCAAACTTCACATAGTTAATTCATGAAATATGAGGCAAGTGTTGGTTTTTTCTTATTCTCGTTTGTTTATTGTTTGTTGAGAAGCTTGTGTGTTTTTAGCTCTAGGTTGTCATCTTCGATGTTTGCTATTTTGTGCAATGCTTGAAGGAGGGAAGAGCAGTAGGAACAGTGTACTATTGGTGAGTGGCTTGTCTGTCTATTTGTGATACTTGATAACTATAAGTGTTGCTTGTTGTTATAGGGAGAACTAAATTGTTTGAGCAAGGTATTTTCGACTGTGGGTGCATTGAAAGCATTAACTATATGTTTATTGCTTGAGTGGCCATCACTCTATTAGTAAATTTTGCAAAGAAAATTGGGCAAGATATGTTGGAGGGTTGGTGGGTACACAAGCAGTGAATGCATAGTTAATTCATAAAATCTCAAGTGAGTGTTGGGTTTTATTTGTGCTTATTCTCGTTTGTTTATTGTTTGTTGAAAATCTTGTGTGTTTTTAGCTCTTGGTTGTGCTTTTCCATGTTTGTTATTCTTTAAATGTGCACTACTGGTGAGTGACTTGGTTGTGTGTTTATGATACTTGATAACTAGAAGTATTGCTTGTTTCTATGTATAGCACTTGAGAACATTTTTTTTGTTTGAAAATTATCATTTATATCTTTTTCTATTCTTTCAAGTAGGTCTACCATTCATTTTCCTTTATGCAAATAAGCCAAATAGAACGACGCAATTTTTTTTTTGCAAGCATCTAATCATTAAATCTAAATTTTATAGGCTTTGCTAGTAGACTAATGCCTACCAAAGAAATCAATCCATAGTTAATGCATTGTATGCTTCCACAATGAACAATACTTTTCTCAAAGATCTAAAATAATATTTCTTTATGTAGCAACAACACACTACTATTCTAATGCATCAATCAACACACAAATTTGTTTCAAGTCTATATTCTCACATGTTCACATGTAACACCCTTTCCATTCTGACTGTGCATGCACTCAGTTGACATCTAGAAGGTATGCAGCACAACAAATCATATACAAGCATTCCTGTTTACAGATATTCACCATTGACACATTACGAGGTATTGGGATTGCTCCATACCAGTAGCCTCAACATATTGTGTTTCTCAAGACACTTTTAGATGTTGTTTTCCTTCCTTAATTTGTCCCTTTAATGGTTTGATACAATTCTTTTTGTTGGGACTTTTCAATGATATAAGTTGATTAACACTTGAAAGGAAATTAATTAATATTTGAACCTCTAGTCTAGCTATACCAATACCAAAAGAGATAAATCATGGTTTCCAAACATGAAGAATATGTCCATAAATCCCAAGTATATAATGTTCCCATATTTTTCTAATTTACTTAAACTAAAATGAATAGTAGACCTACTGCAAGAGAATCAAATTTGATTAGCCAAGCAAGTATTAAAAATGAAAATGATAAAATTAATAATTGAATGCACACCGTGTCAGCTTTACTGCCATCATGCACTTCATGTGCCTGACATTTTGCTTAGAGGAAAGTTACTCTTGCAATGAGAGCAGGTCACTATTACAATTTTATGAAGTGCATTGGATATGGCACGCTTGTCTATCAATATACAACTATTGCATTAAATGCTAGTAGGTCTACCATTCATTTTTGTTTAAGTAAATTAAGAAAATACGACATTATATATTTTGGAAAATATTTAATCGTTGAATGCAAATTGCACAAGCTTTGACAGAGGGTTGGTTGGCACAAAAACAATGAATGCATGATTAATGCACTAGGTCTATTATTGATTTCTGTTTAATAAATTAGAAGACTAGGAAGAAATTATGAATTTTGGAAAATATTTAACCAATGAATTTCATATCCAATGATTGCAATTATGCATATTTTTTATTGCAAAAGTAACATGCTTTTATGCAAAAAGGAGTTTCATGTTTATGAATTAAATGGAATGCCATTCATTATGCCCATCTGTCTATTTGGAAAGTCAAATTCTTGAACCAACGTTCTCCTTTCATGTTCACAACTCTTCCAATACATAGTTCTTGGACACATTGGAAGGTCATGTTTCTTAACGCTCTTTTCGATGTTGTTTCTCTACTAAAAATGTTTACTGCATTTCCTATGATTTGTTACAAAGTGAATGCTAATGCTTAGTGATTTAATCACAAAAAACTAAGCTATTGAGATAACTATTGAAACAAAACTACGTAGCTCCTCCAGTTTTCAAGGGCCTCATAGACTTAGGAAACATGGAAGAGGGAAATCTAGAGCTAAAAATAGACAAGTTTGTCAATAGACAATAAAAAAATAAAATTGGCATAAATAAAAGTGATCGCTTTCCCTAGAATTCCATGTATCAACTATGCATTCATATCTTATGTACCCACAAGCCCACCTACAAATCTCACACAATTTTCATTTAATAGACTATTGTTTTTGATCCACCTATCATACCATTTAATGCATTAAACATGTATTCACTAATTCAGTATCTACCACCTCACTGCCAAAGCTATCACAATTTGTATCTAGTGATTAAATATTTGCAAAATATATAATTTTCTCCTATTTTCCAAATTTACTTTAACAAATTTGAATAATAGACCTACTCCAACCAATAGAAAAAGAGATAAATTATTCATTATCTCTGAATTTCAAATGAAACCATTGCAATAGTAACCTACTCCTTAGCTTCAACTATCTATGATTGCTTGAGTGGCCACTAGCTTATCAACAAAGCTCGTAAAATTTTAATTAAATGTTTAAAAGTTTGCAAAAAATTATCATATTTATCTATTTTTTTGCAAATTTTCTCATATGATTCTATATTTCATGTTTATGAATAACATATTATATGTCATGAGTTGTGCTCATTTGTCAATTTTTTTTGTATAACAGGAACCATTGCTTGCGATTGGAGACACACACAAACATCTATATCATTGCAAATATACTTGGTTGTTGAACAAGGAACTAAAAGGTCATATTCTTGTATCATTCTTCACTTTTGTTTGCAATGAATTTTAAGTCTTCCAATGTGCCTAAAAATTATGCCTTGGAAGAATTGTAAACAATAACAGAGAAGCTTGGTTCAAGAATCTGACTTGTGGAGTAGACAGATGAGCATAGTGAATGGTGTGTCATGTAATTCATAAACATGAAACTATTTTTTGTACAAAAGCAAGTTACCATTGCAACTATTGAATTCATTTTTGGAATAGTTTCTCAGTGAATCAAATTGTATTGTTTAAAATTCTTTT